>SNQJ01S0077823.1:51892-62341 GCA_010110895.2 Picea sitchensis | reverse complement strand
AGATAATATTTCATTAGTAGAAGTTGGGTTTCATTGTATTTCTGTGTTTTTGCTATATTTTCCTTTGTATCTCATTTCATTCTCAACATAATCCAGATAAGTATATCTAGAAAAGTCATCAATAAAAGTGAGTAAGTAGCGAGCCTTATTGAAAGACAAGGATGGAAATCGACCCACCACCTCACTGCAAACCAACTCAAGGAATTTTAATTCCTTCCAATACTTCCCTTTGTCAAACTTGTACTCCATCTAAGAATCCAATCTGAGGAAGACCTGTGACCATATCTTGTGTGTTGAGTTTCTAAAAATAGCGGAAGTTGAGATGGGAAAACCTTTCATGCCATACCTTACTCAGAGAATCTAAGTTGGTGATGTTAGGGTCCTATAATCATAGGTAACCTGATTCTTCAGTTTTTGATTTGGTGTTGCTCCCGTGATGAAGACAACTGGCTGGGTTGATTCCATCCTCCCTCCATCCATTTCGCCCGATCCTTCATCACCCTGCTGCATCCTTCATCCACCTCTACGCCACTCACTCCCTTATCCATTTGTTCCATTGGCTACATCTTGCCCACCACTCATCCATGAATAAACAAGCTTAGGAAAAAAGAAACAATAGATTAATAATGTTAGTAATAAAATTTAGTGTAGTTATATTAATTAAAATATGTTAGACTAGTTAATAATTAATTAATAATTAAGTTAGTTGTTTAATTTAGTACTTAGATTAATATTTCATTAATCTAAATATTAAATAAATATTAAATAAAAAACAATTAAAAAATAAAACAAAGTTATAAAACATATTAAAAACATATATTAAAACATATACTAAATAATTAACAACATATATTAAACAAAACATAATAAAAATAAAACCCAAATAAAATAACATATAAAGTAAAAAATAAAACAAATAAATGAGACGTAAATAAAACAAACGTAATACAAAAAAATAATAAAAACAAATAATAAAATTAAAAACTAAAAAACCTATCCTAAGTCTAACGCATGCATTCCCCCGTACATTTCAGACCCCCCCTCCCCCACGTCACATCACCTCAGGGGTCTGGGCAAGTGGTATTGGGAGGGACACTTGTCACCTCATGGTGAAATCGGACCCCCCCTCTCCCAATACCACTTACCACCTTAGGGGGGTCTGGGAAAACCGCTTACCTCTCCAAAACCGTCCTCCCAAAAAATCAAAACCGCTCTTTTTCGTCAGTTTGCCCAGTTGTCTTCCGAGATAGATTTTGGGAAAATGGAAACTAAGTTTCAAAAATAGAGAGAGGTTTTTGTTCAGAACAGGATGAAGAAAAAACACCTATCCCATAATTTACAAAGGTTCCATGAGAAGGGATAATCAAATCCATCTTTGAGCCCCATTTTTTAGTTTTTTCGTTTTTCCTGTTTCAGCCTTGATTTTGCGGGAGATGTTTAGGGAACTGGAGACGAAATTGGAAAAATCGAAAGAGGTGTTCATCTAGAACATGATCATATAAAATAAAGTCTTTCAGTTTTTACACAGGTGTCACCGTTGAGGAGAAAAAAATGTCCGAGTCAACCCCTTTTTTCAGCAGTTCGACCCGTCTTTCATGGCAGATAGTTTAGGATTTTTAGGGATTTTATTTCTATTTTTGGCTGAGGTGGTTGAATTCGATCTCCTAAGCCTGGGGAGAGTATGTTATATATATTTTAACAAGTCGAATGTACAAGAGAGAGGCATATACCATGATTTAATCTTGTATCATAGCTTACAGAGCTTTCTTTGTTTCCTCAATCCAATAATACAGTCACATCACTTACATGATTCTTGTGTCAAATCGATTGGTGAAGTTTTTCTCACTGTAATTGTGTTTTCCTTTGTTTTCATATGTGTTTCTTTTCTCTATTGTTTTGAAGAGATTTAAGATCAAGATTTGTGTAGAAACACCTCGTTCCTAGTTCAAAGCAATGCCAATGTTTTCCATTGAAAGTTAAATGCAAAATTCTTTACTGCTCTATCTTTAATTTGACTTCTTAACATTTTTTCCCACTGCCATAGCTCAAGCCTATGAAGATCCAGTGATTTTCCTACCTTTCCCTGTAAGTCCGTCTGTAGAATTTGTTTTTGATCGAATCTCAGATTGTGACTCCATTGCCCATGGTTCCTCTTCTCTGCACCTATCCAACTCAAAAAACAATCCTATTCTGCATAACTAGCCTAATATCCAAATCCAAACAAAGTTATATAAGACAGAGAGATCCCTCTTTGAGTCTTGGAGGGATATATCATTAACTCTAAGTGGTTTTTATGTTACCTCTGTGACTTCCCCCACAACCTTGGGCAAATTACAGGGTGCTAACATAATGGCGACCATACTGGGGAACCTTCTCTAGTAGTGCATTTCAAGTTCTATATCTGATCACTGATAATGGATAGTGAACAAACAAAAGAAGGTTGAAATATTTCACCTGACGACTCTAATAAGATCTAGATCAATTCCAATTCGAAGACTCCATTGGAGGAAGAACAAAAAATATGACCAAGCAATCTGGAAGGATCAGGTATTCAAGCTCAAATTGTATTCAAGAATTTTTTGGTTTTATATGTAAATATGTCCTATCTTTTTCTAATCCGGATCAAGAGTATATTGATGAAGTTTACATTGATCATATTCAACCGGATCAAGAGTATATTGATGAAGTTTACATTGATCATATTCAAATTGATGAACCTCAAGAGACTAAGCCCCAAAATTTAGATCATGTACATACTCATACACATGTGCACATCCTAGATGTACCTGTAGAAAGCCTAGTAAGATATGAGCCTCGTGCTTTATCTCCTACTTTTTCAAAGTTGTCAAATGATTATAAGCCTCTTACTTTACCTCCTATACCTGCAAAAATCCCAGACAGATATAAGCCCCTAGATTTTCCTCCTATTCTCCATGACCTCCCTGCCAATTATAACAATAATCTGCCCAAGTTTGATGGAGAAAATGTGAAGATCACTGTTGAAAAGCACATCCAAAGTCTTGAGGATTTTCTTGATCTGTTTGAGGTAGAATATGATGATGTCTGCATCATAATGTTTTCCATATCATTGCAAGTTAAATCCAAGACTTGGTTTAAGAATATTCTAGCTGCAATCATTAGCAATTTCCGTCAATTTGTGTAATTTTTCCTAGATAGATGGGTAATCATGAGAAATGTATTTCTCATCCTAGAACAATATGACCATTTGAAAAGACATCTAGGGGAGACAATACATCAATTTTCATCAAGGTTCAATAAATTATATCATGCAATGCTTGCAGATATAAGGCCACCCCTAGGATCATCTCACTTGCATTTCCTAGATGCCTTCGATTGTGAGATGACATTCCATTTAAGAGAAATGAACACCACAACCCTATAAGAAATACAAAATGTTGCATTCGATGTGGAATCTAACTTGCTGAACAAAAAGGAAAAGTTGGAAGCATTGAGGAAAAACAAAACAAAAAAGGAGCATGTGAGATCCTCAGAAGTAAAGCTAGATATTCTAGCAAACACTGTAAATAAGATGATGCAGAAGATTAGTAGCAAATATGAACTTGCTATTCAAATATCACATGTTTCATTAGTTCCAGAAAATAAAAATCTCACTGATCTCAAACAATTTGCATCTCATCCTTGTCATTCTAAAACAAAAGATGACTGTTTCATGTATTCAATTCACAACGTAGTCAAAGATGAAGTTCCAAATCAACTTGTTAAAGAGCCACCAAATGATATGATGTGCATGTTTTATGACATTTCATTCATGGATGATTTCCCCAAGCATGATCAATATGATGAGGATGATATCAAGATGGATTTTCCATAGAAATTAGTAGCATACTGTTGGGAGGAAGAAACTCATTTGCAATCCCAACAAGACAGTCTATCTGTGCATAACAATTATGATATAAATGATCAAAGTGCAGAAAATCTCAGAGTAAGTGGAAACATTCTACCCTTATGTTTCTCATCTTTTCAATTTATGAAAAGAAACTTTGGGCAAGTTGTAAATAGTGAAGACAAAATATTTTCTGATGAGTCAGTAAAGGATGTCATTGATGACATGGGACCTGTTTTAGACCCAAAATCACAGTCACTAATTTCCCTTGATTTTCAAAGTCCAGATGTAAGTTTAGAGATCGAAACAAGATTTGAGTAAGTGGAATGTAATTCTGTACCATTAGATTATAATTCATTTCATATTTTGAAGGAGACTCTTGAACAAATGTTGAAGGATAAACACATAGAAAGTTATGAAATTTCATTTGAATCAATGCAATAATCTTGTTAGTCTTTTCAGGATCTAATAGATGATCGGTTGGATGACCTGTGTTGTCAAAATCATTTTTCATTCGCTAGTCATGAGTTGAAAAGTAGTTATGATCTAGACACGGTTAGACAATAATTTCTATGTTTTGATTCAACAACAGGTTTTTCTCAAAATTTATTAGAAAAACCACAGGTAAATCAACATGTGAAAAATGATACAGATGGTATATGAGCATTATCAGATCACAGAGTTGAAATGGATAAATTTGAATATCAGGAGATAGGTCATGCTTATCATGATCCTATAGCTGTCTATATGGAGGAGCTATTCTTTTCAAAATACCCATTGATTCCCAAAGTTTCTGGAATTGTCCATAGTCCCAGAACTTTGTGTTGTGAAGATCAAGATGGAAAACAATTCATGATGCCTATGCAAGTTCTATTTTTGATATTGCTTGAAAACATTAAAATAACAGAGTTATTAGAGCAGTTGCTTGACTCAGAGAATCTAAGTTGGTGATGTTAGGGTCCTATAATCATAGGTAACCTGACTCTTCAGTTGCTTATTTGGCGCTACTCCTATGATGAAGATATCTTCCATGTTCCATGAGAAGGGAGGATCAAAGTCATCTTTGAGCCCCATTTTTCAGTGTTTTCATTTTTCCTGTTTCAGTCTTGATTTTACGGGAGCTATTTTGACGAACTGGAGATGAAATTCGAAAAATCGAAAGATATTTTTGTACAAAACATGATCATATACAATAAAATATTTCAGGTTTACACAGGTGTCACCATTGAGGAGAAAAAAATGTCTGAGTCCACCCCTTTTTTCAGCAGTTCAACCCATCTTTCATGGTGGGCAATTCAGGATTTTAAGGGATTTTATTTCTATTTTTGGACGAGGTAGTTGAATTTGATCTCCTGATCCTGGGGAGAGTTTTTTCTATATATTTTAACAAGTCTAATTTACAAGGGAGAGGAAGAGACCATGATTTAATCTTGTATCAGAGCTCACAAAGCTTTCTGTATTTCATCAATCCAATAATATAGTCACAATGGTTACATGATTCTCGTGTCAAATCCATTGGTGAATTTTTTCTCATTGTAATTGTGTTTTCATCCATTTTCATATGTGTTTATTTTCTCTATTGGTTCGAAGAAATTTAAGATCAAGATTTGTGTAAAAAAACCCTGTTCCCAGTTCAAAGCAATGTCAATTTTTTCCACCGAAAGTTAAATGCAAAATTCTTTACTACTCTGTATTTAATTCAACTTCTTAACATTTTTCCCCTCTTCCATACCTCAAGCCTATGAAGATCCATTGATTTTCCTACCTTTCCTTGTAAGTATGTATGTAGAATTTGTTTTCGATCGAATCTCAAATTGTGACTCCATTGCCCATGGTTCCTCTTCTCTGCACCTACCCAACTCAAAAATAAATCCTATTTTGCATAACTAGCCTAATATCCAAATCTAAACAAAGTTATATCAGACAGAGAGATCCCTCTCTCAGTCTTGGAGGGATAGATCCTTGACTCTAAGTGGTTTTTATGTTACCTCCGTGACTGCTCCCATAGCCTTGGGCAAATTACAGGGTGCTAACAGGTGAGCAAAGTAGTATAATGAGAATTTGGTACAAAATGAGAGAAAGCATACATGAGAGACTCATGATTAGCATTACCAACTACCATTTTCTTCAATATCCTTGATGGTGATGGAATTTGGAGTGAACTCAACTTTTCTTCCATTCCGCACAATCTCATAGATGAAGAGGAGGTTGACTGAAAGATTAGGAACACATAGGACATACTCAAAAGTACTAGTTTCAACATCAACAAAACCTTTCCTTGATGACATCTACAAGAGAGTCATTCTCAATGAGAATGTGGGGCACCGAACAAGGCTCCAACAAGGAAAATTATTCTTTGATAGAACCCACGTGATGTGATGCACATGAGGAAAAAATCCACTACCGAGAAGAATTTGCAGTAGCAACAAGTGCAATTGATTTTGATTTGGAAAAAGGAGTAGAGGATTGTTGTGAAGAAGGTAGATTAATGTTTTTCTTTTTTAGAAGATGCTTCAACTCATCGATCTACTTCTTATGAAAAAAATGTTCCTGATAAAAAAATTTCTTGCAGTAACTACATGTTGGCTTATCCTTCTTCTAAGAATTCCCCTTCGAAGAAGAGGAGTTGGAGTGTTCTTTTGGGGAAGATGATGATTGCGCCTGATCTTTCTGTGACTTCTTCTTGGACTTCTTTTGCCTTCGACAAACCATCGAACAAATCCTGAGACTGAGATGACTTAAGGAGACTCTTGGAAAGAAGCTTCCCCTTCTCATGCATTAACATTTATGAAAAGGAAGCAAAGGGAGGCATTGTATATGAAGATCCCATAGTCCACCCATGAGTGTGAAATCTAGAAACAAATGCAACATATTCAAGTCCAAGTTTAGAGAGAGCATTTAAGACAAGTTGTATGTCCTTTTTCTCTATGCCACATTATTTACATTGGAATTTTAGGTCATTAACCTTTGTTACATAATCCTAGATGTTTTAAAAAGACTTAGGATCAAGAATCATTATTTGATTGTCAAGTTGATATCCCCTAACTTCATTGGTTGTCCCATAGAGAGTTTTTATTTTCCCCATGCATCATGCGAATTTGTACATCCATCAAGTTGAAACATTATATCAAGAGAAACTAGACTTCTTAGACAACCAAGAGATTGTGTTTGTTCTATCATCCATAGTACCCTTTCCTTAGCATCTATGTGTTAAGTTATCTTTAGTTCAAAATAAGGAGTATATCCTTGTTACATTAAGGCATTCTATGCATTTTGATTCCATGTGTTGTAGTTGTATGGTGTTAGCAATGAAAATTTAAATTTACCCATTTGTGAAGAAAAAGAGAACACGAGTAGAATAAGATGTTCGAGCATAATCACACCAAGAGACCCCCCCAAATTACTCAATCAAATATCCCCCCAAACAAAATGATTTGGCACTTTATATTTAGTACGGTTACAATTTCCACTAATAAGAGAACACTAAGTGGACTTGACTTCATGCCTTTACAAATCCTCAAAAAATGAGTATGTGATAAAATTACAATTTTGGCACAATACCAAGTGAAATAAATATCACCATTGCAAACTACACAAAAAATCATGCACTTTCAAACAAAGAACCACCTTGATCCGAGGTCATATGCAAAATATATGAGCCTTTGAACTTCTGAAAATGATAACCACGTAGTGTCACCAGTGATAATTTGCAAATTCTAGAAAATGTGTACCAAAATCAGAAATTGTTTGCACCAATGTGGAGAGCACGAAGAATTAGCCCAAAACTACAAAAAAAAAATGTTTGAGAAAAGGAGGTCAGAAGACCAAGATATGAGTTTGCAAAGTTTTCCTTCAAAACCCAACCTGCCAATAGAGAGGGGTTAGGAAATTCAAAATTTACTTTCTTCCAAATTTGTGACCTTCCGCCAACTTAGAAAAATCTCCAAATTTATTAAAATTGTTAAAATTATAGAAATCGCTAGATTTAGTGAAACTTATGCCAAATTTGGAAAAACCACCAGATTTAGCGGAACTATTAAAATTAATGAATCTGCCAATTTTAGCAGAACTTCCACAAAATTTAGAGAAACTTCCAAATTTAGCAAACCTACACGCACATGATTTTGAATGGCTTCGTGGGTGAAACAATTTTCTTCTCTGCATAGTTTTCCCTAGATTCGATGAATGGACAATCGAACTTGGGGTTTTTAGGCCTTTTGAGCATGATGTGGTCGGATTTGACCCAAAATGCTCTAAAATGGTGGTTCCCTACTAGATCTGGAAATGAACCTCAAGATTCAAACCCTTGTAGATCTGGACTTTGGTGTCCAATAAGGATGAAACAAAATGAAATTTTTTCTATGCCAACTGCTCTGAATTCAATGCTGAGCTCAGAATGTCTCTAAGAAGCTCTGAAAAAACCTGCATCTGAGAAGTAAAAAAAGAACTCCTGTAAAAACTAGTGTTTTCTCCAAACTTTTTATGATTCTCTAGATCATCCAAGGATGCAAGAGAATATCATACTCATGTTCTTTGAAAAAAAAAAAATCTATGTTTTCTCCACACTTTTTATGATTCTCTAGATCATCTGGGAATGCAAGAGAAAAACATACTCCTGTGATTTGAAAAAAATAGCTATATACTCAGATTTCTAAAAAGATTGCTAATTGACAACTCACAATCACTTTGATACCATGTGAGATTTGATCGAAAGGCCACCCAAGAAAGCAAATGAATGAAGGAAAATCTAGAAATTAGAAATGAGCAAGAATAAATTGTATTCTACTCAAGATAATTGAAAGCATACAAATAAGATGATATATTCACATCAGAGCTATGGGTGAGTATATATAGGATTTACCACCTAAGAGACTAAAAACACAACCAATGTGGGATAAAGTGAAAAATTCCCAAAATAAACTTAACCTAGTGTGAAGAGAGTTGATACTTTACTTTAATTAAAAGAATTTTTAAAGTAAAGTGCTTTTATTAATTAGTTGAGTTTATTTAATGTAATGCTATAATTATTAGCATTATTGAATTAAATTAAATCCTAGTCATTGATCTAAAGTGTTGGTGAGATCTAATCACAACCATTGATCACTTTGGAGATCTACGATTTCGGATTTAGAGTAAACTCAACATTATAAAAGACAACTAAGGTGAGAGGAAGAGACACACAGAAAGTCAGATAGTGAGATAAAGGAATTTCATCCAAGTGTGCAAGGGAAGGGTCCAATGAATGGAGCAAGGGGAAACAAATGAAGTAGTGGCCAACAATATCGAAGGACAAACCTTAAGGTGTGATATGAGTTTCTTCTTGTTTTGTATTTTTTCTTAGGTGGGCCATTATCCCAGGATGAGAGTCTAGATTTATAATAATAAAATCATCACAATATTGGTTTTCCCTTAGGGGGTTTTCCAATATTATTTACCTAGGAATTACGTGTGCAAATGTGTTTGGTTTCCTTTTTTGCTTCCATTGATTCATTTTTGTAATGTTTCGTTAAAAACTTAGTTGTGCTTTTATTCAATAGATTAAGAGAAGTAATTTATTTGGACTTAACTGTTGTGTACTGGGTCAAGGAGAAATTAATAGATGATCCCTCAAGAGGAGCACCATCATCAAAAGTGATTGGTTTTAGTAATAGGTAATTAATTTTCAAGTGGACTAATGCCAATTTAACACCACAATGTAAACACATATCATCAAGAAGCACATATTTTCCTGCCTTGGTGTCCAACACATCAGGACATGTCTAGGGCATGTTTTTGATATATGTCATGTTTTAGGACACATGCCAAACATGTTAGACACATGTTCTAGTGTGTCACATGTCTAAAATGTGGGATACAAACAAATGAACCTTAAGGGACATGTCATATCACTTATTTTTTAATCAATTTGACCATCCAATATCCCCTTGCATTCGAAGTTCCAAAGCAACATAGACAAACTCATTTACTCAAGGTTGAAATTTCATTATGTTAAGAGTTTCTCCCAGGATATCCTCTCTCTGATGGTTTTTTTTTTTTTTTTTAATCAATTTTATAATGATTCCCTTGTCTTGTTACATGCATATATCCTTTTACACTATAAAAATAGATTAAGATCCAAACCTAACTCTAAGATTTAAAGTAGAAGGGAAATGTCTCCATTGAGTAGATAGAGTATTGATGTGAGTGTCCACAAATAACAAAAATAGATTGGTGGGATAGAGGATTTATACTAGTGTCTACCAATAACAAAAATGGATCAATGATATTGGATATTGTATTATGCATAACATCCAACACCTATGGTAGTGTGTAAAGTATCTCCAAACTCAGTACCCAATCTTTTCAAGGTAAAATAAATATAACCTAAAATAGGAGAGATAAATTTGGTATGAATAATTTTTTTTGGTCAATATCCTTGATCCAGGTGGATATATGTAGCCACCCACCTCTTCCAGATGGCTCACATACAACTTTCATCTTGGTAGTTATAGTTTTAATTTTGGCATTTTTTTTACAGTTTTTCGAGTCCCACATTTTTGGGGCCATTTTGAGGCCCTAAATGATGTTTTTTATTTTATTTTTTT
>SNQJ01S0077823.1:13570-33855 GCA_010110895.2 Picea sitchensis | reverse complement strand
AATTTATGTGGTGTATAAGGAGGTTTCCCCCTCGAAGAGGCTTATTATCTGAAATTCTATTTTTTTCAAGGCATTGATTACTTATTCTGAGGTTCTTTTTAGGCTATTTTGATATTTGGTTCTTAACATTTGGTATCAGAGCTTAAGGTCTGGGGGTTTCGCTGCTACATCTGAGACAACTTCAAATTTTATCTATAAATTATTTTCTACGAAGTTTCATAAGGATCCCCTTGGAGGATATTTATTAGACGGATCAAGGTACATTGGGTTAGATTTTTAGCTCCTGAAAACTATAGCTTGTTCCCCCAAAAAAGTTTTACTTCTTGGATAGATCTTTCTGACAAGGTATCAAAGACCTAAAACGAAGATCATATGCAAAAGTTACGACCCCCAGAAACTGTTGTACCAACTTACCCCAACGAGGCCCACATAAAATTTGGCACTTTATCTCCTAGGGTTAGGTTTTTGGATGTCTAGGGTTTTGGAATTCATGTTTGATGTAAAAAGGCCTTTAGAGCCTCATTGTACTCATCTTCTTTCGAATGAGATCAACTGTCACATCTCTTCTTAGAGATAAGCCACCACCATTCTAGCAAGCTTGTTTCAGTCTGCATTTTACAGTTTCAACATATTTATTTATTGAATAGAAGCCACATTTTATTGTATCTCTGTGTTAATAATCTAGATTTGTATTCATTTCGTTCTGCTCATAAAATATGTTAAGCCTTAAATAGTGGTAGATTACCCCTTAATTGGGGCATATTACATTTGTAATGTTATTTTATTTATGTCAGCTTTGGTCCATTAGTTGTAATTGTACCTCTTAGTCTCCTATATATACCAAGGATACCTTTTCATTTGGAATCATCTTGTATTTGGAAATTTATGTGGTGTATAAGGAGGTTTCCCCCTCGAAGAGGCTTATTATTTGAAATTCTATTTTTTTCAAGGTGTTGATTACTTATTCTAAGGTTCTTTTTAGGTTATTTTGATATTTGGTTCTTAACATTTGGTATCAGAGCTCAAGGTCTTGGGGTTTCGCTGCTACATCTGAGACAACTTCGAATTTTCTCTATAAATTGTTTTCTATGAAGTTTCATAAGGAACCCCTTGGAGGATATTTATTAGACGAATCAAGGTACATTGGGTTAAATTTTTATCTCTTGAGGCGTTATACTTTAGGAGATATAACCTGTGTAAGATAGGGTTTTGGAATCATACAGAATTTAGTCATCGCAAAATTTTGCACTATGAATTTTTTTTTGTAATGTCTTAGACCATGAAATCTAGAGGATATTCATAGAAATTATCAAGGTAGTTGTGATAATTTTTTTATCTTTTGGGTCATCCTACCTTTGTATATACACCCTGTGCAAGATAGGGTATCTGACTAGTCTTATTAACTAGTCTCAAACATGTCTTCTGGGTAAAATAATGATATATTCTTCAGTGAGTATCCAAATTAAGTGAGACTAGTTTCATTGGACAATGGAAAATCTATATTATTTCTGGTACAAGTTTTAGAATTAAATATAGATATTGTGATCTTGGCACGCTTTACAAGTACACTCTCCTAGAAGGGAAAAAATCAACAAGCTGTGGGGAAGTTACCATAACTTCCACCTGGCACATCCAATTTTGATCAGACCTATGGAATTAGTGAGAAGAAATATCAGAAAACTACAAAAAAAAAATCCATACCCAGAAGGGCCGAAATTTTGGAGATACAGCGGAAGAAATATCGTCTAGCAGAACCACCTCGAAATCAAGGTTTAAAAGTGATACTTGGCCAACATGCCACCAAAAAAGGGAACTTCTACACCAAATAAGCCTCCATATGGTCTTAATTGGACTCTTGATGAAGGTGAAGAAATGCGTAGGGACATAAATTGTTTACAAAATAAGACAATAACAAAAGATGAACTACAAGGGATGATGGATGGTTTAAAAAGGGAGATCATGGAAGGATTGAAAAATTTCCTAATAGAGAGGACACGTGAAAGTGAAAATGTACCCCATGAAATTCATGATGAGGAAAAAAGGAAAATGAATCAAGAATGGAGAAACTCCAACTTTGGGTTGAAGTCCAACTACTTTCCTAAGATTCATATGAGGAAGTTTGATGGCAAGGACCCAATCACATGGATACTTCAGATGAAGCAATTCTTTAATCTACATGATGTGCCACATACACAAAAGGTATGAATTTCTTATTTATATTTAGAACCCAATAAATTTGTGTGGTATCGATGGATTTCTTCTCACAAATCACTCTTCACTTGGACAATTTTCATAGAAGAAATGATAGCACACTATGAAGATACAAGGAGAAATACCTTCTTTAGCCAATTGATAAATCTCAAGCAAAAGGGTTCAGTTGCAAAGCACATTGAGAACTTCCAAAGATTGAATATAAAGGTAATAGATATTCCATATGAGCACCAGATTGATGTATTCATAGGAACTTTAAAGGATAAAATTCAACATGAGGTTCGCCTTTGGGAACCCAAATCATTGGAGAATGCATTCAGGGTGGCAAGAAATGTTGAAAGTAAAAATATGGCTATGGCTATTAGAAGGACCACTCCTAAAATCTATCAAGAGAATAATGTTCTTTCTTCTAAAACACCTCAACCTACAAGGTTGACACCTCAACAATTGGAGGAAAGAAAAAAAAAAGGTTTATGTGTTAATTGTGACAACGAGTACAGTAAGGGGCATAAGTGTGGTGATAAGAAATTATTCTACATAGATTGTGAAGAGGAAGAAGAAAAAGAACAAGAACCATCTCAAGATGAAAATGTAGAAGCTATTTCTTCTGAATATTTGACTCCCATGATATCATGTAATGCATTGGATGGAACTATAACTCCTCAAACCCTCAAGATCGAAGGATATATCAAAAACAAAAAGGTAATAGTCCTAATCGATTTTGGTAGTACTCATAATTTCATTCACTATAAATTAGCCAAAGATCTCAATTTCTTTGTATATCCAGCGCCAGAGTTTCAAGTAATGATTGTAGATGGAGGAACTATCAATTGCTTAGGAAAATGCAATAAGATCAATCTTACTATGGGGGAATATGTAATGAATAGTCCAATGATTTCTATACCCGTGGGTGGTGTTGATGTTGTACTAGGAGTATAATGGTTACTGTTATTGCACAATTTGTACTTATTCCAAAGGAAAAGGTTAAGGAAAGGAAAATTGGTGTAACAAGAGATTATCCTATCATTGTCACCTCAACAAGATACCTCTTTCTATTTAGGGTTGATGGCCCAAGGGAGACGTCCTTGGTGACCTAGGGGTTTGAGAAGGAAAAGGTTAAAGTGTCTATAAAAGTATCCCCTCTCAAAAGTCACACTAATCAGAAAGTCCCAAGGTTTTAACCAATGAAGTAATGAAGTATTCATATGTACCTACCCAGACCAAAGAAACAAAAAAATATATCTTTTGAAAGCACAACTTGTTGTTAGTACTTCATAAAACCATGGAATTTATCAATAAAAGAAATAGTTGATATATGATGAAGCAAACAAATTTTTTATAACAACAATGTTTATAAGATAATAGCTTCACAATAAATGCCTTAAAATGGCTTCACAATGACCAAGAATAATTACTCAATAATAACAAAGTAATAACATTTGTCAGAAGCTCATTAGGAAGTGTATTAATCAACTTTTCAATTTCTTTTAGGTTCTTTTAGTGCTGCAATAGATGGTGGTAGCCTACTTTTGTAACAAAAACAAATAGGTTAGTAGATTAGTCTATTCTAGGGTTAGGAATAGTTAGTAGAGAGATTAAGGTAATAGTTTTGAGGGTGGATTTAATCAATCACTCAATTGTAAGGCTTAGATCAATGATTTTTAGTGTAAATGGAGTCTCTTTTAGGAGCGACAATATTGAAGGAACAAAATGATACTAAGAGATCTAGAGACAAGAAGGTTAATGATTGAAGTGTTGGTAGCCCAAGGCTTCAATCACTAAACCTTAAGGGGAAAATGGCCTCTAGGAAGTAGGTAATCCTAGCCCATAACTATTTTCCTCCTTATTATCTAAAAGATGAAGTAGATGATGGCTATATGAAGCAAAATATGCTAGGGTGTTTCAATGGCAAGGCCCTTAGCACAAAGCTTCAAGAAAATAGGGTTTCTAGCATAATCTAGTAGGTGAAAGTTATTAAGGCAAGAACAATAACATGTGCTTTAGCCTCCTAGGGTTTTAAGATAGCAATTTCATAATATAAGAATAAATGCAAGATAAATACACCATAACCATTCAATGAAGAAGAATTGAATAAAATTTACTTACATTCACCAAGAATCATCTAACAATAATCCTAGTTGAACACTTCCACCAAGAAAAATGCTAAAATACTCCAAAAATAGCCTCCTTCAAGAAGTGCGCACTAAATTTCATCCAAGAAACCCTAATTAGGGCACAAATTTCAGACCTCACTTAAGTGTGAGTGAAATATGATGAAATAATTCAAGGGAAAATCCCTTATTTATACAGTTACAATGACTAGAATTAGGTAAAAAAGGATGACATGGCCAATTTACATGTAATATCCAGTTTTTACATAACAATGACAATTTAAACCCTAAATGAAGTATAATAGGTGAATTCATGCCCCTTTAGGTTGATGTTAGGCCTCTCTAGTGAAACGTTGGCCTCCAAGAGAAAAATGTTAGGCCTCCCAAGGCCTTTGGATCAATCCACACGTGTCACTTGGCACATAATTGCCTCCAAGGTGTCCATCAAATGTGGGTGACATCAAGGGTCACAGAGGTGACATCATGGTCCTTTCAAGGCCAACATCATAGTAGGAGGGAAATAGCCCCCTGTGTCCAGGCCTGCCAGGATGTCTCTGGTGAAACGACCTCATCTCTCTCTGGTGCAAACCTCTGACCTATCTCTACCCTTGGCTGGGGTATCAACATCCATTTGGTGGGATTTTAGCTCTATGGAGGTACGAACTAATCATCTCCCCATGTGTACCTATCTGTCGGGTGTGGCCCTGCAACAACAAAAAGTACGCCCTCCACGGGCTCATAAATCATGGGGCTCATAGCAATGTCAATCACATATAATAATCAAGTTATCTAAACATGTGCATAAAACCCCCCTTTCCTAGACAAGTGCTCAAATATGTTATGCTATTCTATAATACAGGTTTGGAGAGGAAGTTAGGAGGTTCTATTGGGATAATTCTTATTGGACATGGGATGTTTCTAGGTGAAGAAAAATACAGGCCATGTAATTGAATGAGGTGGTGAGGGATGTTTGAGAAATGGGTGCAGTGATGACAGGGGAATGTATGGCTTACCTGTGGGTGCCTCTGAAGAGGGTGAGATGCACATTGTCATGGATGAAAATGTTTCCAAGCCCATTCAAATTCCTTTTATCTTTTTATCTTATTTCTTTTTCTTTCAAGAGACTAGTTAGGGGACAGTGCCCTGGCGTGGTGACCAGTGGTGACAATGTTACCCACAAGCATTTCACGAAGATGAGAAGGATGGATCATGATGAGACCCCCTTTATATTGGCTATGCCACCAAGAGCCACTACCCTGGCGTGGTGACTAGCTGAATGGTAGTGTCATACTTCTACACGCCCATGGACCTAATAGGCTGGCTCATGATGATACCCCCTATCCCCCAACTAGGTTTTAATTTTATTATTTTATGGGTCCCTCTGTTTCTTGTTGAGAAACCTTTTATTGCTTTCTCAAGTATCCCTAGGAAAAGCATTTGAAGTTTTTGTTCTTTTCGGTTTTATCTTTTTCCAACTACTTTTACCCTCTGGGCCTTTGTCCCCTTCTTCCCATAAGGTAAGGTACAACCCTTTGCTAGCTTGGAAAACTCAATGCCCAAACCAGTGTAGGGGATGGATGAGAGGGAAAATGATGAAAAGTGATAAGTATGGTGGGAATGGATGATGGCCTTTCATAAACCTACCCAGTGGAAATTCAAATCCTAAGAGAACCAACTTGCTAGGGAATCTTGTCATTCCCCCCTAGGTGTGGACAAGTCGAAAGGCATAAAGTCCAAGCACACGTCAGAAGAAAAATAAATTAAATGCACATATTCAAATGTTTTGAGAATCAGAGTGACACATACCATGATACCCAAACTCATTACCTCATGGAGAAAGACCCATTGTTGCTGAAGGGCCAGGCTGATGGGATGGATGTTGTTGTTGCTGAAAAGTTGGAGGTGTTGAAGATGAAAGATGGGCCCTCTAGGGCCAGGCTCAAGTAAATATGGCTCTTGGTACTCCATGTCTAGGACCTGTGGGCCTTGAGACATAATATCCTTAGTTATCCCTAGGCTAGGGGATAACATCTAGCTCCAAATTGGGGACATGTTCTCGTCGTAGAGCGCATGAGAACCTCAACATCTATGGCATGACCTGTGACCTTCTTGATCTCAACAAAAAATCATTAGTAATCATTTGGGGTGGTGATATCAGCCCTGGATCATATATGGTACATAAAATGAAAGTAAGTAAGCATATATACAAATGGAAACACAACTACTCTAGCGTGAAATGCAGATGGTATATACAATGAATGCAAATTCCTACCTACTTACCTGTACTTACCTATGAAGTCAAGTCTTTGACCCCTAATGGGGTTTGAGGAGGTGTCCACTAACTAGTAATTGACACCTTCTTCCTTCCAATGCAGACAAATAGTAGGCATAATTGTCTAACTTTATTCCAATTATCAAGGTTCCAAGCCAAAACTGTGCACTTCCCTTGACATTAGTAGGCTCTCCCTTCTTTGTATCCCACATCCAGACTGTATCTCCTTCTTTGTAATCCTTGGTCTTGAATCTGGTTGTTTATTTTACAACCCTGGTGTATTGTCTCGAGGGAGGAGGGTGGGGTTATGTTATGAAGACTTCTTGCTAGGATGGCTTGATCAACATGTCATCTTCTTCTTTCTTTAACAATTTGATAGTCCCAACTTCTTTGTCCTCATATTTTTCTAAGAGTTGTTGATACTCTTCCTTCTTTTTCCATTGTATTTGATCGAAGTCTTCCTCTGAAGCGAAAGGAAAATCATCAGGGGAAAATACAAGAAGACTTTCTTTTGTTGGCTCATGTGTTTCGCTAGTTCTGATATCATCCCTTTCCCATTTGACAAAGACAACTCCTCTCCTTCTAAACCTTATCAAATAATCATCTTCTTATGTATAAGAATAATCATCCCAGTCTTTAGAGATGTTAGAGGCATCATCAGGATAATCATCCCAATTTGTATCCCTTTCTTGCTCCAGAACAATGGGACGGGGTCCTACCAAAGCACTATCCCCCATGTATGTTTCATGCAAATACTACACCTCATCATTACCTAGTGCAATATTGTTCTAGTGATTGCTAGGAATATTTTGGTCACCCTTTCCCTTAGTCCATTTTGTCTCACTAATATTGTCTTCTTCTGTCAAGGGAAGAGTGGGCCAACCTTGAAATAAGCATGGATCTATCAAGCTGTAGTCACTATGTCCCTGATCATCTATTAGTAGGGAAGTGAAAAAGGGTGTTTGCTCATTTTTCTCAAAATGACCAGCTTGTAATAGTGTGGAAGTTTCTTCAAATGATAGCTGGTCATTTGGGATTTACTTTGTCAAAGAAGGGATTTCCAACATTTCATGAATCCTTTTAACCTTTTCTAGGATATAGGCCATACTAGTGCTCAGGTTGGTCCTATTATTTCTAGGTTTTGGGAAATGTTGGGGTAGATTGAAAGCATACACCTGGGTCTCTTCAAGCTTTACCCTTGAGTTATCATTTGTTTGGCCCAAGTATTCAATCCTAGGTTTCCTCATGTCTTGATTGTATTGGATTTGACTTGGCGTGAACAAGGTGAATATTGAATCTACAAAATTAGGTTTCTCATGAGTAGTCTTTGGGTGATAATGTTCAAAATAGGAGACCTTGCATGACTAGGGCTTAGGATCATCTTCTTGTCTTGCAAAATTTTGTAGGTTCAAAGTTTTCATACAATTTTTTTCTCTTGGAGTATGAAATTTTATCATTTGAGGAGGTCTCATAGAAAGAGGCTTTTGGACTTGTGATAGTGACATTTCTACTGGGTGATTCCTTCAAAGGTACTTACATCCTTATAGGGTTCATGTTGTTTTGAAAAATTTAATGCATCTTTCATGTTTGAGAAACCTGTGCTCCATTTCCTATGGAAAATATTGTTTTCTACCTCTAGAATATATGGGAGGTCATGCTCTAGTCCCCCAATGTTTTCCTTATTTATCTCCCATATGTCATCATTGTTCAAAAAATTGGCACTGGCGAACTTAGGATTCTCTTCAATATGGTAGGAAACATCTTGAGCTTCTTCTAGGGTTGCAGGTAATCGATCCTTGAGGGTAAATTGTAAAGTTCCTTCAAAGGAGTTAAGGTAATTTTGGAGGATAACGCTCTTTAGGAGAAAATTGGGCTGAATTTTGGTAATGAGAGTGTTGAACCTATAATTGAATTCCCTAATGTCTTCGTTTGTTTGTTTGAAAACTTCAAGGTATTGAGAGTAAAAGGAGACCATACTTTCTTTTTTACACCACCCGTCCTTGAAATATCATTCAATATCTTTAGGGTTTTTGATGCTTCAATTTGGGAGACCATTAATCCATCCTTTGTCACTCATGATGAGTGAACTTGCAAAAATCCTCATGAAGGTGTCCGGGTGTTCTTCTCCCGATTGGTGAAATTCATATCCCTCATAAAACTTATTTCAATGTGAGTTGCCATAAGATCTTACTTCTCCATAGAATTTAGGTATCCAAGAATAAACCTCTTTGGGGAGATCATGTGATCCTCCTTGGGTGCTATTTAAGTCCAAAGGGACACAAATTTATTTGTGAGACCATTTAGGAATATCTATAGGGGTAATAGGAACTACGAGAGGAGAAGAAAGTGTGTACTGACATCCACTACATGTCATCATTTGTGAATATGCCTTATATTTTTCTTGAAACTATCAAAAGGGATGAGGGGATCACCCTCAGTGGATTCTCCATGCAAGCTTTGTAAAACAAAGGATTTTGAGGAAATGCTTACTGAAAAGTGTCGTCTTTGAGGAGAATAGAATTAGTGTTTCCCGAAAACGACGCCAAAATGTTATTGCACAATTTGTACTTATTCCAAAGGAAAAGGTTAAGGAAAGGAAAATTGGCATAACAAGAGGTTATCCTATCACTGTCACCTCAACATTATACCTCTTTCTATTTAGGGTTGACAGCCTAGGGGAGACATCCCCGGTGACCTGTAGGTTTGATAAGGAAAAGGTCAAAGTGTCTATAAAAGTATTCCCTCTCACAAGTCACACTGATCAGAAAGTACCAAGGTTTTAACCAATGACGTAATGAGGTATTTAGATGTACCTGCCCAGAACAAAGCAACAAGAAAATATATCTTTTGCAAGCACAACTTGCTGTTAGTACTTCATAAAACCATGGACCTTATCAATAAAAGCAGTAGTTGATATATGATGAAGAAAACATATTTTTTTTAACAACAATGTTTATAAGATAATAACTTCGCAATAAATGCCTTAAAATGGCTTCACAATGACCAAGAATAATTACTCAATAATAGCAAAGTAATAACATTTGTTAGAAGTTCATTAGGCAGTGTATTAATAAACTTTTCAATTTCTTTTAGGTTCTTTTAGTGATGCAATAGATGGTTGTAGCCTAGTTTTGTAACATCATCAAATAGGTTAGTAGATTAGTCTATTCTAGGGTTAGGAGTAGTTAGTAGAGAGCTTAAGGTAATATTTTTTAGGGTGGATTTCATCAATCACTCAATTGTAAGGCTTAGATCAATGATTTTTAGGGTAAATGGAGTCTCTTTTAGTAGTGACAATATTTAAGGAAAAAAATGATAATAAGAGAGCTAGAGACAAGAAGGTTAATGATTGAAGTGTTGGTAGCCCAAGGATTCAATCACTAAACCTTAGGGGGTAAATGGCCTCTAGGAAGTAGGTAACACTAAGCCCTAGCAATTTTCCTCCTCATTAGCTCAAAGATGAGGCAGAAGATGAGTAGATGAAGCAAAATATGCTAGGGTGTTTCAATGGAAAGACCCTTAGAACATTTTGGTTTCTCGTGTAGATCAATTGAAGAAATCCTTCATATCTAAATAGGGAACTTATGCTTATAGAAAAATTCCATTTGGATTGATACATGTTGCTGCTACTTTTTCAGAGAGAAATGGATATTGCCTTTTGAGGACTAATTGGAAAATATGTCTTTGTATATCTAGATGATGTAACTGTTTTCTCTAAAAACATAAGAGATCATGTCATCCACCTCATATAGTTTTTTGATAGATTCAATAGGTATGGCATGTTTCTCAATCCTAAGAAGTTTATTTTTTGTAGTATATGAAGGAAAACCTCTAGGTACATTATATCAAAATTAGGGATTATGATCAAACCTAAGAGAACAATTTTTTTTCTAATATTTCCTTCCCATACAAAAAAATGTATGTAGTCCTTTCTAGGAAAAATTAACTTTGTGTTCATATTTTTACCGAGTGTTTATGATATTGTCAAAGCCCTACAATATATGATAAATAAAAATGTAGAGTCACTAGTACATTTGGGTCAAATTTTGACGACATGTTTGACACAATTGACACTTTATATTGTCGAGAACGATAAACAATAGACCCCCTCAAACGTTGTTTCACATGACGTCTCTTTTACAATTCCATAGCTATCGTCTCTATTGTGAAGTTTCATGCAGACACATGTCATATCAAATTTGACTGTCCAAACCCCATATAGTCGTCACTACAACAACGTCAGAGACATCAGAATTCCGACATCCCATTTCATCAGTCTCCACTACGTGGACGCTATGGGAGCGACATTACCATACATCGTAATACTGAGGTATGGTAACGTCACTCAACCAATGATAAACTATAAATATCTGACGTATGTTCCATGGGAGCGACGTTACCATACGTTACAATTCCGACTTATAGTAATGTCACGCAAAAATCCAGGTTTCGCCAGAACACATCTGGGGCCTTGTAACACATCTAGGGTCTTATCCACCAAGGTACAAGACAAAGGATCAACCCATGCATTAGGAAAGGGTTCCATGGAACACATCCAGGGGCCCTAGAACACATCTAGGGAGTTATATCAACCACCAAGGAATGCATCCAAGGATCAATCCAAGCACTGAGCAAGGATTCCCTGGAACACATTCAGGGGCCCTAGACACATCTAGGGACTTATATAAACCACCAAGGAACATATCCAAGGATCAATCCAAGCATTGAGCAAGGAGGATCCCTTAGTAACCTACCATTTGGATGACATTTGCTTCCCAGAAGAAAGTGAGAATATGCCTAAAGTTCCCAATGATGGATCTAATCAACTTTGGGTTTCCCCCAAAGATAGTTTGCTAAAGACTAGTTCACACTTCTCATTAGCTAATTCAATACATATCGATACCTTTTTATACAAGAAGGATGTTAAGAAAATTGTTTTTTAGCTTAAGATTGTTTCGGTGGAAGCGCTAATTTTTGCAGCCCCATCATAACCCAAAAAATCACTCCCTTTGACCTAAGTTGTCTTATAGTTTATGATGGTTATATTGAGTCTTTCACTAAAGAGAGGAGATGATATAACCATTTTATTATAATTGAGATAAATATCCATACTACTTAGCTTCCATCTTGTACCAAAAGAGGAAAATTGTATCATTGCGTAAAGGACCATTTGGAGGCGGAGATATAGTGAGATTGAAATGAACTGTTTGTGAGGCCCAGACATCAAGAGATTGTAGTACACCCGAGTTGAAATGACCGTCTGGAGGCCTAGAAATCAATATATTACAGTACACTCGAGTTGAAATGACCGTTTGAGGTGGAAATATGTGAGATTACAGTGCACCCTTTGGAGTGTCATATCAGATCAGATTATGATTAGGGTTATATTTTATATTTTCTAGGAAGGGGTGGAGATTAGAAAATGCGCTGCAAAGAGAACATCATTTGCATTCATTTTTCCTTTGAATGAACTGTTAAGGTATAAACTCAAAGAAAAATAGTTTTAATCAATTTTGGAGAGCTGGGGATTATGATGTCCAAAATGAACAAAAGCGATATTTACCAGGTGGAGTGTATCATGTTCAAGTACATCCAAAATTCCTCCATTCTAATGTGACTTCCCACACATGGGAATTTGGAGATATTTCGAAGTTGCTTGATAATGTAGTTGGATATTTTCAAAATTTTCAAAATTTTCAAAATGGTGCAACGTTTTTCATTGTGGACAAAATTCATAACCCTAGGGACAATAGTCCAACTCTTCTTTTCCAAGATAATGGAGGTAGAATGGATCTCGATTGCATGTGGAAATGTATGATCTTGGGTTACTAAGTGAAAACTAATAGCACAAATATAGGACAATATGGAAGTGGATTCAATACAAGTACGATGTGATTAGGTGCAAATGTGATTTTTTTCGGTCCCTTTTCTCATGGAAGCCTTGCTACACAGAGCATTGGGCTCCTTTCTTACAAATTTTTGAGGAGAACTATTCACAACTGTTAAGGAATTCAGTTCTTTATGAGAATCAGATTGTATATTCCCGTCAATAGAGCCCAAAATAACTCTAGAAAAGAATTAGAAACAAAAATTACATGAAGAGCATATAGGATGTCCTCAAATTGATATTTATCTCCTCCATCGTGGCCTCTGTGGTGTTGAATAAACATTTCCATTAAGACAAAAGTGAGGAAAATTTTAAGTACCCGACAATCCCAACTGTGTACATGGGTGGTTGGGTATGTTACATTTGGTACCAGAGCCAAGATCACAACACTAGGGGTTTTATGGGCTCAAGGGAAATGAATGGAAATGGTTTTGGCATTTAGTATTTGAAAAAGAATAAGAAAAAAAAATGCTCAAATCCTTTCCACCTCAAACGATCATTTCAACTTGGGTGTACTGCAATCTCATGATGTCTGGGCCTCCAAATGGTTCATTGCAATCTCACTATATCTCTGCATCCAAACACTGCTTTCAATTTGGGTGCACTACAATCTCATAATCTCGAAGCCTCCAAACGGTCATAATGTTCATTTCAGTAGGTTCCATTCCTCCAAATATCTTGTCATTAGACCAAGAGCTTGACGTAGACCATGACCTAGACCACCACATAGAGATAGATATAGATTTAGAGGTTGACCCAGAGCTTGATGTAGACCATGACATAGACCCCCCTAGATCCATATAAGCCTAGGCATAAATTATAATCAATCCTTAAACCTATATTGACTTGCACCATGAGTGAACTATGCATATACCTTGTGTACAACCATTTCACCCACATCACCCACATATTGGTGCTCTAACCATTTCTCTATCCTTGAAAACACTTTCAATCCTAACCCTTTAGGCCTTAGTTGTCCCCTGATCTGGATTTTATGAGAAGAACAAAATGAATACAGATTATTAATAGGTGCTTAACACAGAATAACAGAGATACAATAAAACTGATTTTCTATTCAACAATGAAATAAGATGAAACTGTAAAATGCAATGGAAATAAGCTTGTTAGAATGGTGGCGGCTTATCTCTTAGAAGAGATGTGACATATGCGCTCATTCACAAGAAGATGATTACAATGAGGCTCTGAAGGCCTTTTTACCATAAGAAAGAATTCCAAAAACCCTAGACATCCAAAATCCTAACCCTAGGAGATGAAGCGCCAAAAGTCATGTGGGCCCCGTTTGGGTAAGTTAGTACATCAACTTCCTGGGGTCGTAACTTTTGCATATGATCTCGGTTTTAGGCGTATGATAGCCAGTTGGAAAGGTATCCTCAATAAGATTCATTTTAGGTGAAATATAAAAGGAACTAGCATATTGCAAACCTGTTTTCCCAAAAAACATCGCTTAGGGCCTCAAAACGGCTCCGAAAGTGAAAACTGCTAAAAATAGTAAATTACCAAAATTGCCAGAAAACTGTTTTGAGCCGGTTGGAAAAGGTGGGTGGACACTGATATCCACCTGGATCAATAATCCCTCCTTATGAAACAATGGTCTCCATTGCGTTGAGTTCCCGCATCAGATGAGGAAATTTTTGTTGAATTTGGCCCCGGGTGAGCCACTTGCCTTAGTGCAGGAGTTGCCCTGCTTTGACGACTCGATAAAGATGGATCCTTTGCTGTCGAGTGCCCTTGATCTGTGTGTCCAAAATATGATAATTGGATTCCTATTGTATGCAGTCGGGGTTGAGCTATGTTGGTGTCAGCTGGTTTGCTACTTCTAAGGTGTCCAATAATGGTGGGAAATAAGGGCGAAGGAGATCCACATTGAACACTGGGTGCAGGCCAAGGAAAGGAGGAATTTTGAGCTCAAAAGTATTATCCCCCATGAACTTGGTGATGGTGTATGGCCCATAATAGAGTGTTCAAAGCTTCCGATGGGGTCCTGTAAGGCGTTCTTTCTGCAAGTGAAACCAAAATTTGTCACCCACCTGAAACTTATGTGGTACTCGATGTTGATCATGGCATTGTTTATACTGGTCATTGGACTTCTGTAGGATATCCTAAACCTATTGGTGGATGTGCTGGATCTTCTCAATGAACCAGGTCACTTTGTCAGCTTCAGTTGGAGAAAGAGATGAGTCAATCAAGGTGATCGCAAGGGGAAGTGCAACATCTATGGGACCCAATGGTTGGAATCCCAACCCCACCTGAAAGTGGCTATGGCCGGTTGAGCTATGTAGGGCTTGGTTGTAGCTATGATGGACATAGGGAAGGATCTCATCCCATGTGCGAGGGTGATTTTAATTATATATGCGAAGGATATGCACAATCATTCTATTTACGACCTCGGTTTGGCCATCTGTCTGGGGGTGAAAGGCCATGGATTTGGTGAGCTTGGTGTCCAGTAGTGACCAGAGGCTCGACCAAAATGTGTTGAGAAGTTGACTTTCCCAATCTGAGACAATGGTTTGTGGGAGTCCAAAATGTACCCAGACTCATTCAAAGAAGAGCTTTGCAGTGGCCTTTGTTGTGATGCTCTTCTTGTAGGCAACCATAATCACTATCTTAGAAAAATGATCAACAACCAAAAAAAAATAGTCATTTCCCCGCATGGTGGATGGGAGACCTAAAATGTAGTCCATTGAGATGGATTCCCATGGCCTGTTAGGAGTAGGAAGAGGGGTGTACAGGCCCTATTTATTAGTGGTCGGTTTGTCCATAGCACAGGTAGTGCAGGACCTGATATACTTGCTGACCTCATGTCAAAATTTCGGCCAGTAGAAATGTTTTTGTAGCATTGCCACTGTCTTCTTGATGCCGAAGTGTCCTGCCACCCAACTGTAGTAGGCTTCCTAGATCGACTTCGCTCGCTTTCTTTATGGAACACAGATATGGCCCAGATGACACAACAACCCATCCCGAAGATGGAAATTATCGACAACTACATTTGCACCCAACATTTGGTCGGTGGTGGAAAAGTCTGGGTCTATCTCATAGATTTGGGGCCATCCAGAGGTTTCATGGCTGCAAGAGTATAGCACCATGGTGATTGTCGTGACTGGCGATATGCTAAGAAAATCAACAACGCAATTAGTGCTTCCTGTTTTTTACTTGATGTTGAGGTGGAATTGCTGCAAGTATGTGGACCACTTTTGACGGCGGTCATTCTGCAATTTTAT
This sequence comes from Picea sitchensis, assembly GCA_010110895.2. NCBI lineage: Eukaryota > Viridiplantae > Streptophyta > Pinopsida > Pinales > Pinaceae > Picea > Picea sitchensis. The sequence continues at coordinate 18,135 of SNQJ01S0077823.1, read as the reverse complement.
TTGTGTCTGCATGATTAGTGTGGATGAATGTCTCCTTCCCAAGAATGTAATGTCTCCACTGGAAATAGGCTTTCACAATGGAGTACATTTCTTTGTCGTAAGTAGGGTACTTATAGACAACATCACATAGTTTCTAACTATGATAGGCCACGGGGTGGCCATGCTGAGTGAGAATGGTGCCCACAACATAGTATGAAGCATCCATCTTGATCTCAAAGGGATGTTGCAGGTATGGTAGTGAAAGTACTAGGGATGAGCACAAGGGTTGCTTCAAATCATCGAACGCTTGTTGTTGGGACCAGCCCCACGCAAATTTCTCCTTACCACCACCCTTGGTTATTTGGCTGAGGGCCCATGCAATATGGGAGAATCCTGACACGAACCTGCGGTAGAAATTGACAAGACCTAAGAAGCTCCGAAGCTCAGTGAGTGTGGTTGGGGCTGGCCTATCATGGATGACTTGGATCTTGGCTGGATACACATGTACGACATGCTCATCAATGATGTAGCCCAGGTAATGGACCCTGTCCATGCAGAAGGATAATTTTTCCAATTTGGTGTATATCTTGTGCTGCCACAAGGTGTACAAAACTTGCTGCAAGTGTTCGACCCAAGTCTTGCTATAAATGAGAATGTCATCCAGATACACCACTAAAAAATTATTGGTGAATGGTCGCAGGATATCTTCCATCATCCTCATGAAAGTGGTCGGAGCATTTGTCAAACCAAAGGGCATGACCAACCATTCAAAAAGGCCTTCCTTTGAATTGAAGGCGGTCTTCCATACATCTGTTTTCTCTATCGGGACTTGGTAGTAGCCAGACTTCATATCAATCTTACTAAAGAATTTGCCCCCCATGAGTTGATCAAGGAGGTCGTCGATTCATGGAATCGGGTACTAATTTGACTGTGATTTTATTCAGAGCCCAATAATCAATGCAGATTCATCAAGTTCCATCTTTATTCTATACCAACATGATTGGGCTCCCACAAGGTGATGAGATGGGATGGATGTGCCCCTTGTGGAGAAGTTCTTAGATTTGTCGCTTAATCTCCTCATTCTCTAACAAAGAGCACCGATAGACTGGCCCATTGGGCAACGGTGCATTGGGGGTCAGATCGATGGGGTGCTTGACCTGGCAGTGCAGAGGTACCCTGGTAGGTGAGGATAATATATCCAACTATTCTTCCATGACCTTATCTACTTGCTTCTGCTGTGTGAAGAGGTCGGTCGCAGAGACCCTGGATGTGGTTGTGATCTTTCTCTTATTCTGAGAGAGAATCACGAAGAAGACAAAATTCCCCATCTGAGAGATGACCTACCTTCATTACTTAGCAGAGATCAAGGAAATAACACTAGGTGGGACTTCCTCGGGTATCTTGTACAATTTCCTCTTCAAAGTAATAATAATACTACGAGGCCTAGACTCATATATAGCATGATGTTTCCATAAATAAGGTTGGCCCAAAAGAACATCACAAACTTCGAGAGGATAAACATCACACAATACCTTGTATTTGAAGGGCTTGATGTTGTACGACATTCAACATTGTTGGTTGACACAGAGATCGCTTCCTTGGTGAAACCATCCAATGGTGTAGGGTTGTGGGTGCGACGTTTTTGGCAGGGCTAGCCGCTTGAAAACCTCTGCTGAGATGAGGTTCTTATGGCTACCGCTATCAACGATGAAGTGAAATGGGGTGCCTTTTTCCCACATCTATGAATGGAAGAGGTGCTCTCCTTCTTCTGGCTCATCTGGTTCACCAGACTGGAGCTTGGTAGTAGCAATAGTGGCACTGGGTTCTGCATCACTAATCTGTCTTCCCCTTTCTAGTTCTATCTCAGAGTTAGAATCCACATCTGATTCAGAGGCTTTCACTTGGGCCACCAACGACTTCTTTGAGTGACAATTAGCAGTGTTATGCCAAGGGATATTATGGAGGTCGCACCACTTCTTGTTACTTTCTTTGTCTTTTCGGTGTCCTTTTTTGCTTGTGGCTTGGACTGGTTGTTCTGATACTGTCCATCTTTGCTCTATCCTTTTTTCTGTGGGTTGGGGCCACCCTTTCTTGGATTTTGTTGTGAGGGGTTTCCAGGCCCAAATTTCCCCATCTTTTGTTTGAGCTTCTGCTCGATTTTGATGGCATATCGGTAGGCCACGCTCAAGGATGAGATTTCTAGAAATTCCATTTTGGTCTGGATGTATCTATGCAAAGCACCATGATAATTGAGCACTAGACGTCGCTCTGAATATTTGATACCCAACTTGGTGCGCAAGGTATGGAAGATATTTGTGAAATCTGGCACTGCTTGGTCTCTTTGTTGCCGCAATGTGGTCCATTTAGTATACACATCTTCATAACTTCTGACAGGGTAGTATTGTTCCTTAATATCATCCCTAAAGGATTCCCAGGTGGCTGTGACTGTAAATAATGAGGGTTCCTCTATTTCCTTTTTCTCACAGAAAGTTTCCCACCAATCTTTGACATGGGGAACGACTTTGAGGAGTGAAAAAGTAATCTTTTATCTATTCAAAAAGTTATGGACATAAAAATACCCTTATAGAAGATTCAACCACTTGTATACAACATATGCGTCTATCTGACCTTCAAATATAGGAATATTGAAGTTTATTTGTACCTTGAAGGGGGTGGCTCCTCCACTCGAAGAAGATGCGTTGCCTGTTGGTAGCCGCCGAAGGATTTGTGTGAAACTATCCATCATCTCGTTCCTCTGTTGCATGAGGGATTCCTCAATAAATAGTTTGAAAGGATCTCATATCCCACCATCTTTATTTTCTCCTTCGATGAGAGGTCGCTTGGGTGTGAGAAAGATTTTTTCCTCAAGAGAAACAATCTCAAGACCCAACTCTTTGTACTCCGACTTCGTTGGGGACATGCATTAAGATGACAAGGAGAAGACCGCTTTGATACCACTGATCCAGATTTTATGAGAAAAATGAAATGAATACAGATTATTAACAGGTTCTTAACAAAGAATAACATAGATATAGTAAAACTGGTTTTCTATTCAACAATGAAATAAGCTGAAACTATAAAATGCAGCGGAAACAAGCTTGCTGGAATGGTGGCATCTTATCTCTAAGAAGAGATGTGACAGATGCGCTCATTCACAAGAAAATGATTAAAATGAGTCTCTAAAGGCCTTTTTACCATAACCAGGAATTCCCAAAACCCTAGACATCCAAAAATCTAACCCTAGGAGATGAAGCACCAAAAGTCATGTGGGCCCCGTTTGGGTAAGTTAGTACATCAACTTCCCGGTGTCGTAACTTTTGCATACGATCTCCGTTTTAGGCATATGATAGCCCATTGGAAAGGTATCATTGAGGAGATTCATTTTAGGCACAATATTGAAGAAAAATCAATATTTCAAACCTATTTTCCCAAAATACATTGTTTAGGGTCTCAAAACGGTTTTGGAAGTGAAAATTGCTAAAAATAGTAAATTAAAATTGCCAGAAAACGTCTTTGAGCTAGTTGGAAAAGGTGGGTGGTCACCGATATCCACCTGGATCAAACCTAACTTCTTAGGAAGAAACGGTTTCCATTTCATTGAGGTCCCCCATCAGATGAGGACATTTTTGTTGAATTTGGCCCTAGGTGAGCCACTTGCCTTGGTGCAGGAGTTTCCCTGCTTTGTCGACTCAATAAAGATGAATCCTTTGCAGTCAAGTACCCTTGATTTGTGTGTCCACAATCTGATCATTGGATGCTTGTTGTATGCAGTCAGTTTTGAACTCTATTGGTGTCATCTATTCTGCTACTTTTGAGGTGTCTAGAAGATCCACATTGAACACTGGGTGCAGGCCAAGGAAAGGAGGAATGTTGAGCTCAAAAGCATTATCCCACACAACCTTGGTGATGGTGTACGACCCATAATGGAGTGGTTGAAGCTTCCTATGGGGTCCTGTAAGGTGTTCTTTCTTCAAGTTCAACCAAACTTTTTCACCCACCTGAAACTTATGTGGAACCCAATGTTGATCATGGCATTGTTTGTACTTGTCATTGGAATTCTATAGGATATCCTAAACTTGTTGGTGGATGTGTTGGATCCTCTCAATGAATCGGGTGGCTTTGTCATCTATAGTTGGAGCAGGATATGAGTCAGTCGAGGTGACTGCAAGGGGAAGTGAAACATCTATGGGACCCAATGGTTGGGATCCCAACCCCACTTGAAAGTGGCTGTGGTTGGTTGAACTATGAAGGGCTCGGTTGTAGCTATGCTGGACATAGGGAAGGCTCCCATCCCATGTGCAAGGGTGCTTTGAATTATACATGTAAAGTATATGCACAATCATTTGATTTATGACCTCGGTTCGGCTATCTATCTGGGGGTGGAAGTGTTATTGGATAAATCCGTAAGTGCGGACACAAACCGATCTCCCTAGATCCACCTGAATCTAGAACAAAGCAAGACAGAATATGACTCTTTCCCTAGATTCTAACCATTGAATTAAATAAGAGGCAAGAACAAGGAACATACCTTATTAACGCTTCCTTTGGTCTTTGTTGCTCCCACTTCACTCCAATGCTCTCGTACA
>SNQJ01S0077822.1:0-38569 GCA_010110895.2 Picea sitchensis | reverse complement strand
AACAAAGCCCACCTCAGACCACAAAGTGACAAGACACCTTATGAACTGTGGTATGGGAGACTTGCTTCAATCAAACACTTCAAAGTCTTTGGGAGTAAATGTTACATAAAGAATAATGATGAGAACCTTGACAAATATGATGACAGGGATGATGAAGGTATCTTCTTAGGGTATGCTACAAACAATAAAGGATACAGATGCTATAATAAGAGGCTGCATAAAATGGTTGAGTGTATTAACATAAAAGTTGATGAAGGAATCCCAGCAAGAGAGGTGTACAATAATGAGTCTTCTACAGAGAACACAACTAAAGCTGAAGATGAACAGGTCCAAGAATCAGAAAATGAAGACTCTGAATCAGATGAAGACACATATACTTAGATAGACTCAAATCAGCAAACAACTTCAAATTCCTCTTCCAGAATCACTCAAAAGAATCATCCTGCAAGTCAGATAATTGGTGAAAAAGACAAAGGTGTACAATCTAGGAGAAAGATAATAAAAAACACCAAACAATCACATATAGATTGCATATCCATGCTGGAACCCAAGAATTTTAATGAATCTAGAAAAGATGATCATTGGGTTAAAGCAGTGAATGATGAACTTGATCAGATTGAGAAAAACAATACATGGGAGATCGTTCATAGACCTGAAGGTAAAAATATCATTAGTTCCAAATGGATCTTTAAGAATAAGTTGAATGAGAAGGGACAAGTTGTTAAGAACAAAACAAGATTGGTCTGTAAAGGCTATGCTCAAATAGAAGGACTGAATTTTGATGAAACATTTGCTTCATAGCAAGATTAGAAGTTATCAGAATATTTATTGCCTATGCTTGTCATAAAAGGTTTAAAGTCTATAAATGGATGTCAAGTCAGCTTTTCTAAATGGAGATTTAAATGAAGAAGTCTATATGGGACAACCAGAGGGTTTCGAACTGTCTGATAACTCTGACATAGTAGGGAAGCTGAAGAAAGATTTCTATGGGTTAAAACAAGCCCCTCGTGCATGGTATCATAGACTGGATACGTATCTCAAAGACAAAGGGTTCAAGAGAGGAACAGTTGACAACAATCTATATATCAAAACAGAGGATAACGATTTGCTCATCATGTTGGTCTATGTAGATGACATCATCTTCGGATGTAATAAAGATTCATTGTACAATGGTTTGCTTCTACCATGGAGTCTGAGTTTCAATTGTCTATGATAGGTGAACTGTCATTTTTTCTTGGTCTGCAAATTACTCAGAGTTCTGAAGGGATGTTCATTTCTCAAGAAAAATATCTAAGAGAAATGTTGAAAATGTTTCAAATGGAAGATTCTAAACTTGTGGGCACACCTATGGTTACTGGATACAAATTAAGCAAGGATGATGACTCACCTGATGTTGATCAAGGTTCATATAGGTCAATGATAGGAAGTTTGTTGTACATCACAACATCTCGTCCAGACATAATACATGTTGTTGGAATGGTAGGAAGATATCAGTCTGCACCTAAACATAGTCATTTGCTAGCCATCAAAAGGATATTTAGATATTTGAAAGAATCAATGAACTATGGCCTATGGTATCCTAAGAATTAGAATATTCAATTATCAGTCTACTTAGATGCAGATTGGGCTAACTGCGTGGATGAAAGTAAAAGAACGAGTGGAGGTGCGTTCTTCTTAGGAGATTCTCTAGTAGCATGGTTGAGTAAAAAGAAAGGTTCCATTTCTTTATCAACTACAGAGGGAGAGCACATTGCTGCTGCTACCTATTGCACTCAGGTATTATGGATGATTCAGACACTTGTAGACTTGGAGGTAAAACACGTTGCACCAATCCCAATTCATTGTGATAACACTAGTTCCATCAGTGTGTTCACGAATCCTGTATTCCACTCCAAGACCAAGCATATTCCCATAAAATACCATTTTCTGAGAGAGCAGGTCACCAATCAGATTGTTCAAGTCCATTACATTCCAACCACAAAACAAATTGCATACATCTTTACTAAACCCCTAGCCAAGACACCATTTGAATATCTCTGACAGAAGTTGGGTGTCATTCCGTCTCACACCTAAGAGAGTCCATCCTGTTAGGGGGAGTTTGTATTGATTGAATATTTGATACCTTCAAAAAACACTACAACAACTCAGGGAGAGCGTGTTTTCTTTGACAATGATGTCAAAGGGGGAGAAAAGAACAGGTCTGGGTGCCTTTGTTGCCATCAATGCCAAAGGGGGAGATTGTTTGCATGTTTTACAGGCAATGTATGCTTGTCATTGATGGCAAGTACAACAACGATGATGGCTTGAGTACAGGTACAATAGTGCAGAGGTGCATGCAGAGTGCAAGAATATGCTTGTTCATTTGATGAAAAACAGGCAGGGAAGGAAGATTAATAACGATGATGGCAAGGAAAGATCAGAAGTGTAAACTCCATTTTGGAGTTTCGAATACCGGGAGTTGGATGAGTCAAGAGTCGAGACTCTTCATCACAGAAGTCCTGAAGTTGCGGAATGTGAAATGCCGAAATCCGGAAACAGGCACATCGACAAAGACTCAATTTCGGAGTAGTGAGAGTTGGAGGTGTCAAGGAAACTCACGGCATGAAATCGAGAAATGAGAAACTACTCCATTTCGGAGTTTCAGATACCAGGAGTTGGAGGAGTCAAGAGTCGAGACTCTTCATCACAGNTGCGAAATGAAAAACCATGAAATCCCGAAACAGGCACATCAACAAAGACTCCAGTTTTGGATATCGGGAGTTGGAAGTGTATCAGAAGCTAAACTCTGTTTTGGATACCTGGAGTTGGAAGTGTCGAAACACTTCATCACAGAAATGCCGAAATGCCGGAATGCCGAAATGAGAAAAACACCTTTTGGTGCAAGTGTCGGATACTAGGAGTTGGAAGTTTTGAAACACTTCACCACAGGAATGTTGAAATGTCGGAATGCCGAAATGCGGAAAAACACTTTTTGGTGCAAGTTTTAGATACTGAGAGTTGTAAGTGTCGAAACACTTCACCACAGGAATGCCGAAATGCCGGAATGCTGAAATGCGAAAAACACTTTTTGATGCAGGTTTTGGATACCAGGAGTTGCAGTGTTGAGATACTTCTCCACAGGAATGTCGAAATGTAGGAATGCCGAAATGCGAAATCGCGAAAGCACTTTATGGATAAACGCTTGGTCACAATTGTGGGCATGTGAAGGAAGGAGCTTGCAAGTTGCAAGGCTCCATTTCATGATCGGGAGTTGGAAGAGTCAGAGTGACTTGCAACAAATTCGTGAAACGCGAAATTGCGAAATGCAATCTCGAATAAGGCTATGGTCACAGCCAGTGGTCACATCTGTCGAAGATGGAGGAAGGAGCTACTGTAACCAAGCTCCATTTGAGAGATCGCAACTAGGAGAGTCGAGATGCCTTGCAACAGGAATTCACAACATGTAAAATGCCGAAATGGGAAAACACCTTTTGGTGTAGGCTGTGGTCACCGCCTAAGGCCACATGTGAAAGGAAAGGTGAAGGGCGCCAAAGGCACAAGGCTCAATAGGTTCACAGTGTAATTGCTATTTAGGACTGATGGTTTCCGCCAGAGGACTAGAAGAGGCCTCATTGTGATTGCCAAAGGAGTTGAAGAGTCTCAAGGCATCTTCCAGTGGAATGAAGACTGTTAATAGAGGTGATTGACAGATGGAAGAGCGTTGAAGCCTGTTACTGCAACAGAGTGAATGAGCTCGAATACGATAGAGTAGACGAAGAGTCTCGACTACTGGATAGGCTAAGGAATCTCATCATAACACCCAATGATGATGGATGCATGGATTTAACCACCAGAGAAGCTGAAGAGTTGCAATGATGATTAGGCAGTGATCAGAATCTAGACTAGGGGTCAAAATTTAGCCCAAAAATGAAAGTGTTCGAAATCACCTCAAAACAAACAATTGCATAGCCCTCATTTTCACGAAACCAACGCAACTCATTTGGGTTCAAACGAATATCGGATGAGTGAGATATCGCGTTCTGTTTGAATCGTCAAACAGGCAAAAACAAAATGTGCTAACTGTACAGTCCGTACGGATGCTGACGTGTGCCGACCACTAGCCCACATGGTGGTCCTCGTAAAACATATGGTTTCAATTGTATTTAAATTGAATTAAAGTATGATTTGGGGTGTGTTGCACATACGGAGACCCATACGACCTCGACCGTAGGTGCGTTTCAAATGATTTAAAAGCCCTCGGTTTTGGTATGATAAATATGACCATGCGCCGAACAATGTACGGGAGTTGACAATAGTTTAAACCATGCGCTGGCACTTGGTGCATAACCATTGACTTGAACTTAGCCCTTTTTTTATCGCGTAGTCACATGGTGACCCATATGCCCACGGTCTTGGCGGTTGGGGGCTTTAGTTCCCTTAACCGTCGTACAGTTCGCATGGTTATTTAGTTGTGCTCCTGGTGCTAGGTTTTAGCACGAGATTGAGCACATGTGCTAGTTTGGGCACACAGAGGTGTGTTTTGGCGAACCAGAGACAACAAGCTTGAAGGAGCAAAATGGCAGGAGGCCTATCTTCTTCTTTTTTTGGCCAAATGAGGTGTCGAAAAAGCCCAGCTAGGGGTTTTTGGACGTTCTGAATCCATTGACACTATTTTCAAAGCTATTTGAAGACTTATTTTGTAGGTTTTACACCATTGAAGTTTTAGAGATCTCCAGGGAGCTTGAAGCCCTCATTGATTGAGGCCATGCTCAGATGAGCCAAAGTCTGTTTTCTATGACTGAATAGTCATTTTTGGCTAATTGTTATTCTCTGAACACATTGGGATAGGTTTCAGAGGCTTTTGAGGACTTTTACAGGTGTTTTTTTTTCACAAGGAAGCTTAGAGAAGCTTAAGGCCACATGTAGAAGAGGTCATTCCCGGATGAGCCATGATCCGTTTTCAAAGTTCTATTAGTCATTTTTGGGTTTTTTATGTATTCTGAACCCAATGGTATAGTCTTAAAATCCATTGGAGTTGAGTAGAAACTTGTAAAAGAATCCTTGACAAATTAATCCTAGAGAGCCAAGTCCATTGAAGGAGGCTCAAGGAGATGTAGCCTAGAGAGGGGTGAACTTCTTTATCATCTTGTTATTGTTGTGAGTTTGCTGGTTTATTTGCTGCAAGTTATGTTTAAGGTGTATATGTTTAAAACACATATTTATCCTTTTTAAAGACCTCACACATAAACATTTAAAAGATGCATAAACCTAGCACATAATTTATCTTGCATAATTAAGACATTGAGAAAGGTCCTGAAAAGTTTTATTTTTATGAAGTAGAGGGTGATTGCATAGCATAACAAGTCAACCCCCTATGTTTAGATCAGACAGAGCACTCGACATGAGGAGAACATGCAGAGCAAAGAGAGTGTGTTGATGCTCGAGGGAGTGAAGTGGTGGCAAGGGGCAGTGGAGTGTAGAACCCGATGAGCGGAATGGTGGGAGGGTGAAGAGCATGTAGAGGCACTGTGCCTGGAGAATGAAGAAGGCACACAAACAATATAAATATGTAGAACATAGAAGATATGGCGTCTATTGTTGAGAGTGATTCAGGCGTGTAGAAGGAAGTAGTGAGCAACAACTGAAATGCACAGAAGAGGAATGGTGCATTGAATGGACATGGTGCATAGAGAATAAAAGGTAGAAGAATAGAAAGTGCAAGGTATGTGTGCAGGAAGACAGTGAGGCAGACATAACAGGGCAGTGTAGTAGAACAGTGATGAGACTGGTAAGTCATTGATGAACATTATGTCACTGTAATAAATTTTAGTAGCAAATATTGATATTTTAGGGTGGTAGGGAGGTTCTAGGGAGGAATGTTGTCCTTAGAGGTTCAAGTGGGTGCTTGAACATAGGGAGTTGTAGCTTCCATTTTTTTGCAGCCAGAGAAACCACGGTGGCAGGGTGGTACAAGGGAGAACTGTTGTTTTCTGTTATATAGGTTGGTGCCTGTGTGACTGGAAGTTGGTGCTTCCATCCAGTTGGTGCTGGAACACTTATGGAGTTGGTGCTTCCTTCTAGTGGGTATTAGAGAAACCAGGGAGTTGGTGCTACTTTCTAGTGGGTGCTAGAGAAACCAGGGAGTTGGTGCTTCCTTCTAGTAGGTGCTAGAGAAAACAGAGAGTCAGTTCTCTTAGCAAGTTGCAGCTTGCAAAACAAAGGTTGCAGCCTCATAATGAGTTGAAGCTCATATGTATGATAATGTACAGAATGTAAAGATTACTTATGATATAAAGAAGAAGAGGTTTTTACCCTTTATGGGTTTCCTCAGGAAATATTTGTTTCTGTGTATCTCATTTGTGTGAATGTTGTTGAATGTTCTATTGCTTACTTCCCTACATTATTGTGATTGCCATTGAGTGCTCTGTAAAGAGTTTAAAATAAGAATAATTGTTTAAGCACGGTAACAAATGATTCACCCCGCCCCTCTCAGTTGTCCAACAGTAACCTAGGTGTCAAAACCTTAGGTGTCTAAAACCCTAGGTCAACTTGACCTGCATTTTTAGGGCTTCGTCAGTCTGTCTTTCCTTCCTTCTCGCACGGTGCTCCAAAGCATCTAATGGTGTCTTTTTTTGCTTGTTGAGTTTTCCATGATCCTTCTTTCTTACTGATTTGTCATCCTCAATCTCCTCATGCAACGACTTGTTTTCTCAGACTTCGCTCCATTTTTTTTGCTTTTTTGCTCACTTCGACCCAGTGACAGTCATTTTGTCTTCCGCGAAGTTCACATTTTGCCTTTTCTCCCTTGTTCTTCGCTTACTTCCATACCCAAGGGCCAACAGGCCCCCAACACTCACCTATGGCTCGTCCCGAGGGACTTCAGATCTAACTCTTTTGTTTTACTTCGACTTCAAGCTGCATAGTGCAGCCTTTTCTTTCCTCTCTATGCCTTGTCTTCTTCCTTGTGCAGACTATCTTTTCTATGTTTGGTACCCAGTTTCAACTGCATGTGGTACCTAGAACCTTTTTCTTATGCTCTTAATTAGAGCTGCAAGGCAACTGGTCATCATAGTACAATTTCAACCAGAGGCCGTTCACTAATCCTTCCTTCCATTCTTCCTTTAAGGTCTTCAACTGCACAACTCCTCCTTCTATAACATAGGTGATCTCATATGGCCTGAACCAATGAGTTCTGAACTTTCTAGGATGTTTGATGAACTTACTGTCATATACCAGTACTAGATCACCTTGTTTGAATGTCTTCTTCTTGATGTGTTTGTCATGGTAGACCTTCTCTCTTTCCTTCTGTACCTGCTGATGAAATCCTGCAACAAATCTGTCTTCCTCCAATTCAACCAACTGTGCAAGCCTCTCTTGAACAATGCCAGTGTCATCCATATATGTAAAGGAAACAATTCTTAGGCTTGGTACCAAATATTCCATTGGCACAACGACTTCGAGACCATAAACCAACTTGAATGGGATTTGCATTGTTAACTTCTTGCTAGTGGTTCTATAGGCCCACTGTATTCTTAAATCCCTGTCATCCCTGTTCACACTACAAATCTTTGTCAACGCTATCTCCAAGATCTTGTTGAATTCTTCCACTGTTCCATGTGCTTATGGATGGTAGGGTGTACTCTTTTGATGGTGGACTACAAATTCTTTAGATAGGGCTTCAACTGTTTTATTTATGAAATGTGTGCCTTGATCACTCATAAGGATCTTTGGGCATCCAAACATGGTTATGATGTCATCAAATATGAAGCGTACAACTATATTTGCACTACAGTCCTTAACTGCTCTTGCGTCAACCCATTTGGTCAAGTATTATGTTGTTGTAATTATGTACCTTGCTCCTGTGTGCTTTCTTTACGGGTTTATAGGTCCCATGAAATAAGTGGCCCATTTCTCAAATGCTTGTAGGGTCAGTTGTGGTGCTAGTGACATTTCATCCCTTCTGAAAGGTTTCCCAACTCTTTGGCATACATCGCAGGCTCTGTAATAGTCTTTAACATCTTTGTGTAAAGTAGGCCACCAAAGACAAACTCTAAGAATCTTTTGCGCAATTGCTTTCCCTGCGTAATTTCCTCTTGTGATTCCTTCATGAGCTTATGTGAGGATCATCAGCCGTTCTTCCTCCATAACACATCTTCTCAATATCTCATCAGGTCCCATCTTGTATATCTTTCCAGCTATAAGTGAAAAGTTGGCAGCGAACACTAATAGCTGTTTCTTCTGGGGAATTGTATACTGGCTAGGAGCCATTCCTGTTGACAGGAACTGGACTATCTTTGTGAAGTGGTCAACAATCTTTCTAATGGCCAGTAACTGTGCATCCGACAATGTTTCCTCTTGCAAACTAGTTGGCTCTTCTCCATGTTCCAACCTCGATAAGTGGTCAGGACCTTTGTTCATTCTTCCCGGCTTTACTATGATCTCAAAGTCATATTATTGAAATAAAAAAATCCATCTGCATATTCCCCCCCCCCAACATTGGCTTGTTGACTAGGTATTTCAGCGCGGAGTGATCAGTTAACATTTTAAAGTGTCCTCCCAATAAATAGTGGTGTAATTTCTGTAGTGTGTACACCATGACCAACCCTTCTCTCTCAATGGTGGTGTAGTTGACCTCTATTGTTGATAGCTTCCTACTAGAAAAATCTAATGAATGGTCAATATATCCTTCACCATGTTGTGCTAACACAGCTCCTAATGCAATGGAAGATGCGTCGGCATGTTCGTAAAATTTCTTGCTCCAATCTGGAAAGACCAGAATAGGTGCAGTAACCATTTTCTTTTTCAGTGTGTCGAAGCTCTGTTGTAACTCTTCTATCCAACTAAACTGACAATATTTCTTCAAAATCTTCTCCATGGATGTCATAATTTGGACATATCCTTTAATGAAATTCCTGTAATATCCTGTGTGTCCCAGTGTAGTGTGCAACTGTAATATCCCCATTCTGTTGCAAATGTGGTCTTATGGCGATCTTCCTTGGCAATCTGGATTTGATGATGGCCTAAAAATCCATCTGTAAAAGAATATACTTCTTGGCCTCCTACATTATTTGACACTTCGTCAGTGAATAGAGTAGGGAATTGATCATGCAAACAAGCATCGTTCAGCTTTCTGAGATCTACGCAGATCCTAATCTCTCATGTTTTCTTATCTTGCAACACCATAGGGCTAATCCACTTTGATTCTTCCACAAGTTCTATAATCCCAACTTCCAACATTTTGTCAAGTTCAATCTTTAATTTCTCCTTATATTTAGGGTTCAATCTATAGGGTCTCTGTTTGACTGGTCTTGCATCTGGTTTCAAAGAGATCCTCATCTCTCCCATAGGCCCTTTAATGCACTTAATATTAGTGAACTTAGTTGGAAAAAAGTCCCGATATTCATGCAACAATTTTGTAATATTGTCAATGGTGGTAGCATCCCAATAATCTCCAACATTAGCAAGCTTTGGTGTCTGCTCGGTTCTAATATTGACCTTCTTAATCTTGATTGGTTGTCCAATGAATGGTAACTCAACTCCTAGTCCTTCCATGTTTCTTTGGCCTTCTGTTTCGGCGATGTTCACCTTTCTTGGATCAACGTCTTCATCAACATTGATGTTGTAACAACCTTGCAATTTCTGGAGAGGCGCAATCCATTCGTCCTCTTCTTGCTCCAAAATGAGGCTAGATGCCTCCTTGAATACTTTTTGCCTTATAATTTGCAATGCTTGATCTACCACTATCATATCTACCAAAACCATGCAATAATAGTATATCAAGGCGAACTAACACAACATCAATCACACACACAAGTCATATATAAGTGGTTCACCCTCTCTCTAGGGATACGTCCACATAACTGTGCTTTATGATATATTAAGATGAAAGCATACAGTTCTGATTTGTGCTCTTAGCCAACAGATCTCTCTCTTCTTCTCTCTATCTCTCCCCTCCCTGAGCACCCTATTGCAAGGTTGATCTTCACATCCAGCTGAAGATCTTACAATACAGAAGACTCTCATACTCGACTGTTCTCTCTCTCACAACAATAATCACTCATGTCAAAACATTACAACTAGATCCAACGAACTCAAACCAACTCTCTTCCCTCATATAGGTTATTATTTATACATTACAATCACTCACCGACATCCTTAGGTTGAAACCTAGGTGTCAAAACCCTAGATACCAAAACCCTAGGTATCTAAAACCCTAGGTCAACTTGACCCACATTTTCAGGGCTTCGCCAACCTCTCTTTCCTTCCTTCTCGTGTGGTGCTCCAAAGCATCTAATGGTGTTTTTTTTCTCTTGTTGAGTTTTCCGTGATCCTTCTTTCTTACTGATTTGTCATCATCGATCTCCTCATCCAATGACTTGCTTTCTCGGGCTTTGCTCCATCTTTTCCACTCTTTTGCTCACTTCAACCCAGTAATAGTCACTATGTCTTCCACGAAGCTCGCATTTTTCCTTTTCTGCCTTGTTCTTCACTTACTTCCATACTCAAGGGCCAACATCACATAAGAAAGAAATAATGGTAATCTTATAAGGATATATGTATCACTATCTAATATATATCAATATCTATCTATCTATATTAGTATAGGTAAGGAAAGGTGGCCCAATATAGCAGTAGTTATCGGTTAGGATAAGTAGTAGAGAGAGAAGGGATAGTATAGGTATCGATAAGGGATATGTTTCCGTATAGTAGAGAGAAGGGACAAAGAAGGAATAGATATATATACAAGATCCTATCCCAGGATAGCTAATTTCAATAGATGTACAAAATCCTATTGCTTTGGAACATATTTCATTCTGAGAAAATGAAAGACTTATCGATTTATACTTCGTCTATTAAGAGTCTCTGAAAAGAAAGACTTACCTAGGTCTATTCAAAGTCTATTTAAATACTAAATAGGTATTATGATCTCAATCCATGATCTCCCTAGGCATATGTATCTCTAGCCAACTCCTTCCAAACAACAAAGGGGTTGGTAACTCGTATCATATGGTTTCCTTGGATTTCACTACTACCATAGTGAAGGGATTGACGCTATGCCTTCCGTTTGGGTGTGAGAGTCTTGGATCCATCTTTAAAAACTACAAAGGGAGTATAATTTATTAGTGGTACTAGAAGCGGGGGGCCTACGTCTCTTGGGGCGATGTTGGCACAAGGGAAGACCCGAGGTTCACTCCAAGAGGGCACCAACAAGACCTAGGTATTGGCCTTTTCGGCAACACCTGTGAAGTAGATGCAGTCTCACCCAAAGCAGCTATGAGGGGGGTTGTAGGACAGAGATGTCTACAACCAGGGGAATATCAAGTGGATCTGGTACAGCATCAACTCATTATGCATCTAACACTTATCAAGCTAGATATATCCTGTGCAGCTATAGATCCGATCTAACACAACAATGCAAATAATAATATAACAACGACAGAGATCAAAGCAACAATCACAGTCAATGCAAGATATATGTGGTTCACCCTCTCTCTAGGGCTACGTCCACAGAACTGTGCTTACGATTTATTAAGTCAAAGATTACAGTTATTGTCTGCGCTCTCTGCTAGCAGATCTTCTTCTTCTTCTGTCTTTCTCTTCCCCTCCTGCGCACCCAACTGCAGGATTTGATCTTCGCACCCAACTGAAGATCTTACAATGCCAGAAGGCTCTTACTCTTAGCACTTCTCTCACTCACAATACAATATTCTCTCAATGAACAACAATCAATAACAATGCTCAACAACAATACCGACCTGACCTAGGTCCTCTCGACCTCTATTTATAAAATATAGTCCCTCATCGACAGCCTTAGGTCGAGACCTAGGTGTCAAAACCCTAGATATACAAACCCTAGGTCAACTTGACCCTCTTTTCCCGGGCTTCGCCAACCTGTCTCTCCTTTCTTCCCATGCAGTGCTAACGGTGGCTCTTCCCGCTATCTGAGTTGTCCTTGATCCATATACCTTGCTTATCTATCATCCCTGATCTCCTCATCCAATGACTAGCTTTCTTGGGCTTCACTCCTCCTTTCCTTCTCTTTTTCGTACTTCGACCCAGTAACAGTCATTATTTTGACTGGTATACCTTACTTCGCAGCTTGTTGTCATCAAGGTTCGACATTGTGTCTAGTTTGTGATGTTACTTTTATGTGTCCCCCACCATCTCGCTGGTGTAGTTTTCAAGGCCTCATCCATTGCCAACAATCGTTGTTGTGTTGGTAAACTTGTTTCAAAATCTGATAGGAAGGCTTCTAAAGGGTTCAAACCATCAAATGTGGGTAAGTTACTTACTATTGTGCTGATCTAATGAACTTCTCTGGTTAATCTAGCACATCTTCTAGTAGATACTTGATACATCTGGTTTTTCCAGTTCTCTAGCGCTTCTTTTGAATCTAATGAACATGCGTTGTCACTTCACCAGCTCAGATTCCCATCGGTTGTAGGGTTGATGTAATCTTGTTGTCTAGCTGTCAGTTTGTAGATGTTTTCCAGTTCGTATGCATGGTCTTCTTCTCTGATGGGCTCTGTGTAACGCTGACCCTCATCTAGATCTAAGGGTGCGATGACCCTAAGGCCATCTCTTTCAAATGTCATATGTATTTTCTTGAAATCAACAACAATAGAGTTTTTGAAGGGCCAATCAATTCCTAACAATGAAGGGTAAGGACAATTGTCATCGAAAATTTCAATTACCTCAAAATTTGCAAAAGTTCTAACTCCGTCAATGTCCACAGGGACATGCTCCAATTATCTAAATGAGCTGACAACTTTCCAATTGGCCATGCGAAGCCTGATAGGGGAATAGATCATCTTGGGTTTTCCCATCAGTGCCCAAGTTTTCTTTGTCATGACATTGACCTCCGACCCTAAGTCAAGGACCACATAGTCTATATGATACCTTATTATCTGAGCATTCAAATGTAATTCTTTATTTGTCCTTCTCTTCTTGCTAATCTGGTGCACTTCCCTATTCAGTAATGGGTCTATCTTTGCTAGCTCATATTGCCTGATTAAGTTCTATAGCTCTTGTACAATGTTCTCATCCTGAATTAACTTAAGACAAGTGTACAAAAATTCGATGAGTTTACTTACCTCTTTTCCCTCTCTTGGCGAAGCAGACTGATCGAATACCGGTGGCATTCCATATTCTCTTACTTCTAGCCATGTTCTTGATGATGAGCCTTGATCTCTTCTGAATTCTTTCCTTTCATATTCAAACGTTCTCTTTCTTCCTTGGCATCAAAATTTTGAGTCTTCTCCGCATCTTTTCGGACTCCTGAGTCTTTTGTAGTCTTTCCCTGGGTTACTCTATCTTCTCCTATAACAACGCCTCCTCGAGTAATAACAACAAATCTAGGGTCTGCTCTGCGAGGTTTAACATATATTAGTTGCACTTGCAGGTTCTGCTGAGGTCCTCATCTTTCCTGAAGCTTAGCTTGTAGTATAGGGCAATCCTCAATGATATGCTCAAAAGAGTTACAATAATTGCAGGCGGTGCAAGGGTTCTGACAGTCCCTTGCTAGATTCCCTGGCTGTGCGCAGTTGTAACAAATTATTTTTCCTTGGCCTTGACCCATTACTCCTCCTTGTCGTCGTCCTCTGTATCTGCCTCTATGATTGAGATTTCCTATTCCCGAGGAGTTATACTGTGCATTGTTTCCTTCTTGATGCACTTCGCCTTGGATCTTGTATATGTCTCTTGATCTTTCATGCATAAGTTCAAAGGCCTTACAATATCTGTCATCATGCCCTACTGACTTACAAAATATGCAATACAAGTTTGTGGGTGTCTGAACATACTTCTGCATATTGTAGCACTCACCGGGGCAATGTTGATTTCTGCATACTTCGCACCAGGGTAATGTGACTTGCTTCAAAGGGCTCGAAGCTCCTGAGGCCAAAAATTCATGAATTGTAGGGTAGTGTTCCTTATCATGGACCTCTAATATACATCTGACACACCATATGTCATCTCTTTTGTCCTTTCCCTTATTCCTTTTTATGTCTTCGACCTATAAAGACAAACTGGTCAACGGGCTCAACATCTGGCTCATACCTGAGTTGGATTCTCCCATAGGGGCTGATTTAAGCTTCATGGTGATCTCCAGTGCCTCAGACTACAAAGCAATTTTCTGTTGCATCAAAGGAACTATGATGTGTGGTAACAACACAACGATGAACCATTCTTTGTTCTGTTCATCTGGGATCTTAAAAGTTAATCGACTTGTTAAGGTCTTGAATATCTGATTGAATTTCGAGATAGGTTCGACAACCTTCTGTTTGATCTCCTTCATTTCTGTAATACATTGTGACTCTGATTTGGGTTTTTTAAATTCTGCAATCAGTGTGTTATTGATCTCATTCAATGGTTGGGGTTGTGCAAGTCCTTGGACAAGCTTCATGTACCAACTCAGTGCATGATCTCTAAGAGTAGCGTTGAACTGGGTTCTTTTGACAGCCTCATCAGTGACATTCTTAATATTCCACATGGCTTCACATGGGAACTAGTGTTGATCTAGGTCTTCAGATCCATCCCCTCTAAAGATAGGGAACCTCGTCTCATCCTCCATAGAGCTACTTGGGTTTCCTATCTGAGTAGATGTTGAACTGCTAGTAGTAACACTCTAAAGACTCTAGTGACTCTAATTACTTTGATTTCCTAGTGCTGTTGAAACAATAGGAGGGTTAATGATACTTACTTCAGTAGTCTGTGCAGTTTTTGAGTTTTGTGGCTTGTCCTGGTGAAGTTCTTCAGTTGCTTCTTCCTCTGGCCTCGAGGGTTTTGGACGTTCTTTGTTTGTTAGATCTGCCTCTTCCTCACTGTAGAAACCTTATTCTCCATAGTTTTTCTTGAACAGGCTCTCAAGGTAAACCCCTCTAAACACTCTCCCATTACACATATGCCTAGCTTCTATGTCGTTGTTGCTGTCTAAATTTTTGAACATTATCTTTTCTGGCTTCAACCAATCTACTGTATCTTTAGAATGTTCTTCTCATGCAAGAGCATCTTGATTCTCAGCTTTAGAAAATGCTAAAATTTCCCTCTAGGTCCTTTGAAAAAGTATCTCTCAGCTTGGATATATGACTCTACTTTGTCGACAACAAATTCGGTGATATACCCTCCAATGGTACTATCAAACCAATGATCTATTGCTCTGGATACAATGTTGTCGACTCTTTTAACCTTTTGGATCAACGCCGACGTCCAAACCACAGGAGATCTAGATCTGATCTCGAACTGGGTATCAACTAACCTAGCCAACCACTCAAAAAACTCTTGATGGATTCCTCCAAAGAAGATCTCGTGGATGTCCGTGAAAATGTATCTTTGTAGCCAATCTTCAGTACTCAGCTTAGGGTTCTTATTTTGGGCTTCAGCGAAGTCCCTCTCTTGATCTTATATACACTTTTGAATCTCTATCTTTGATGGGAACCACCCTAACATTCCCTAACGAATATTTCAGTCCAAGCAACGGAACCATTTGTTGGCACAGAGGCAGACCCGAGGTTCACTCCAAGAGCACACCAACAAGCCCTAACTACTGGCCCTTTTGACAACACCTGCAAAGTAAATGCAGTCTCACCCAAAACAACTATGAGGGGGGTTGCAGGACAAAGATGTCTACAACCAGGGGAATATCAAGTGGATCCGGTACAAGATCAACTCATTATGCATCTAACACTTATCAAGCTAGATCTATCCTGCGCAACTATAGATCTGATCTAACACAACAATGCCAATAACAATATAACAGTGACAGAGATCAAAGAAAAAATCACACTCGACACAAGATATATGTGGTTCACCCTCTCTCTAGGGCTACGTCCACAAAACTATACTTATGATTTATTAAGGTAAAGCTTACAGTTCTTGTCTAAGCTCTCTGCTAGCAGATCTTCTTCTTCTTCTGTCTTTCTCTGCCCCTCCTGCACACCTAGCTGCAGGACTTGATCTTCGCACCTAGCTGAAGATCTTACAATGCCAGAAGGCTCTTACTCTCAACACTTCTCTCACTCATAATACAATATTCTCTCAATGAAGAACAATCAATAACAATTCTCAACAATAGTACTGACCCGACCTAGGTCCTCTGAACCTCTATTTATACAATATAATCCCTCACCAACTACCTTAGGTCCAGACCTAGGTGTCAAAACCCTAGATATACAAACCCTAGTTGTCTAAAACCCTAGGTCAACTTGACCCTCTTTTCCCGGGCTTCACTAACCTATCTCTCCCTTCTTCCCACGCGGTGCTAATGGTGGCTTTTCCCACTATCTGAGTTGTTCTTGATTCATATACCTTGCTTATTTGTCATCCCTGATCTCCTCATCCAACGACTAGCTTTCATGGGCTTCACTCCTTCTTTTCTGCTCTTTTGCTTACTTCAACCCAGTAACAGTCACTGTGTCTCCTGCAAAATTCACATTTTACCTCTTCTTCCTTGATCTTTGCTTGATTCCATACCCAAGGGCCAATAGACGCTCTCTTCCCACAACCTCAAAACACTTTGTTCTCCTTCGAGACTGAAAACACACTATCTATTGCTCATTCTTTCTTTTTCACGGGTGAAAAGTACTATAATTGGGTGGGCTTCTTATTTGTTGATAAGAAGATGGGGGGTTTACTTAGATTCAATCAAGATATTGCTCAGTTCCAGGTCCTTGAGGGGAGAGAGGGAGAAGATATCTCTCCCTCTAAGTTCTCCCTTTCACCTATCAATTCATCATCAAAATCTATTGCCCATAAGTAGGGGGGTTCTACAACATCCCTTCTCATTGGGAAGAAGATACTTTGGAGGCCCCTCATGCATAAATAAGAAGGAATGAAAAAGAAGAGATGGCGGTCCTTCTCTTCGATTCAGGTAGCACGCCTAGGTCTTATGTCTTTCTCTTACTTTCTTAAGGAGAATAGTCTTTCTACCATTGGTAATGATATAGGTTATTTAGCGCCTCGTTGACATCCTCTCCAGCTCCTATATAAAGATCTCATTCTTTCCTTATATCATTCCCTCCCAAAGTAGATATCCCATAAGAGATGCAAATAAGATATGTAATATCACTTTGCTAAAGGGAAAAGCTTGTACTCTATCTAGACTTCCGCATCACTTATGCAACACTTCCACAATGCGAATAAGAGATGCGGATATGTCGTATCAGAAGATGCGGATAAGAAAGTATAATATGTGGAACAATATTCACTAAGGAAGTAAGGAACAAGATAAGCTCACTTAGGTCACTAAGGAAGGGAAGAAAACACCCTTTATATACTTTGTGTGCAATCTCAAGGGTGCCTCCATTGGAAGTGAGCAACGAAGTCACTCCTGTAAGGTTGGGTCTTGATTTGACTGACAATGTATAGATGTATGTAGCCTTGGTGGCTTCGCTCACTCCCAAGTAGGGAATCTCTATATCTGAACCTACCCAAGTATCGATCCTTCGTTACCTCTTCTATACTAGAGATCCCCTTATTGGGATTGGAGCTATGACTCCGCATAACTATCTATTTATGGGAATATATATTACTATATCTATTATAGGCTAGTGATGAACCCACTATAGGTTTCGGATTAGCAATGCTATCATCACTACAAACATATCAATGCAGCTGGACCTAAGAGAAAAATAAGCATTAGAGAAAGATAAGCATTCTCCTCTATTCACCTAGACGATGTGATAGAAAGCGGAATACCTCAAGAATATTAGCAAACCCCAAGGGAAATACCTATAAGGCCCCTAAAGTGGGGATTGACTTCACTTCCTATATATCTTCCCTTAATGTAACTTTAGAGCGGATGGATCACACCCTTGATCAGTACCCTATCTGGGGATCGATGATCGATACCTTATCTGCTAAGTGTTCTCCTCTATTCCCTTTAGTAACTCATTCGTGGCTATCAGGACTATGGTACATACTATGTTACAGATGCCTAAAGATGAGCTAACCCAACCTAAGACGCAGGTAAACCTATTGGATGAAACAATGCATCATAGTCTTCCTGAACTACAGATTGCCCTTGAAAGCCTACATTCGGGTGCACAAGAAACCCAACTCGCGAACTCGAGATCGCCGTGGAAGCATAAAAAAGGAACTAGCCATCGAGAGACGACATGGATAAGAGATATCGAAGAAATGAAAAATCCAACAAGAGAAGAAGCACCAATATAACACATTCTCAGAGGAACCCTATAGATTGGATACTCTCCTTAGCCGGGGTAGAGCTAGAGGCTTGGACTATTTGGATATTCTATTTATACTATAGTAGAGTATTCTAGTACAAAGTTAGTTTAGAGGGGCTTCCTCTTTCTATTGGTTTCATTGGGAGAGGGAGATTAATGATAGCGGTTACGTGCCCAGGGACCGATTCCCAACGACTCTTCCCTCATCAACTTGCGTTTAAACCTCAACAGCTGAGCAAAGACTCACGAGACATAGACATTGAACCTCATAAACTCCTTAGGGGATCATTAGGTCTCTTTCAACATTACCCCCTGGCTAGGTCTCTTTACTTAATATCACTCCACGAAACAAGGTATGATTCAAGGATGGAGAAGAAGCAAGGGACGATTCAAGACCTTCGATAGACATACGTGCTTCTATTTAGATTCTTGTTGGGCTCCAACAACTCCCCCTATATTTTTACAAAATTTAAAGGCCCCCTATTAGAATCTTGATAATTATAATGAGCTACAGAATCAACCTTTTCAAATAGTTCCATTCCTCGGCTTGCTTTGAGACAAACTTAAGACAATCACTTTAGAATGAGACATTTATTACAAGAGTATATGTCAAAAGTTAGAAACGATCATAAAAATCTCAATTTAAACAAAAACGTTAATTTTTATCAAATGTTTATTTTCGTTTAAATTATGATTATGTGTTCATTCTTTTGCTCATTAGCAAGTTTGACTATTTTGAATAATGTGTTCAATACTTCATCAAATAATATTGTATCTTGGTTGGTTTCTCATTTTCATGAAATCATTTTGGTGATGTTAATTAATTCAATTCTTTCATTTTGCATCACCTCATTTCAAAATAATAATAATCAGAAGAATTATCTATCCCTGTTTGTTTGATTTTGTAAAATAAAATTTCATCAAATCACTTTCTCTATTAACTTGAATCTTTTAGATCATATTTGAAAATGAATTATAAATAATGTTTGTTTATAAGTTACAGTTAGTTTAAATTCATTTTATTTTCTAGATTTTGTTTTATTCCTGATTTTTAGGTTATTAATTTAGGTTTCTTTTTGTTTCACCAGTTTCTATTATCAAATGTCGATCTGGATCGATCATGTGATTTTATTATCAAATACGTTCAATATGATTGATCAAAAAAATTTTGAGTTGCTACAAATAATTTTATGAGAGCAACAGGATAAAATTTGGAAGCGTCAAGATCCGATAAGCGTGCGATTTCTGAGCGGTGCAATGTAGTGAGGAATTTGAAGAAGCGGTTGAAAACCCATAACCAAATGGACCCATTTACTTTCCTCTTAGAGATTTTCCCAAGCGAATCTTGCGATTTTGTGAGATATATTTGGATCACTATAAGGAGTCAAATTTTAGGTGGCAGAAATTATTGGTGATGCCTAGATTGTTCATTCATTTTATAAACATATAAGATGAGCCGGGGAGGATGGAAGAATTGGAGGGAGGAGTTTTAATCAACTTTCTTTTGTATATTATTTTTTTATAAAAAAAAAAAACTTTTTATTTCTTTTCAAATGGGAGTAATGGATGCATTTGGAATCTTTGGAAGACATGGATGAAATTTTTTTCAAAGAAGAATATGAAATTCAGGTTGCTTAATGGATTTTGTCACGTAAAATAAAATGGTTTTATTTTATTATAATATATTAATATTCTTTGGAGTGATTGATTATGCATTGATTTAAATAACTTTAGTATTTTTTATCAATACATGCATAATTATTATCATTTGTGTATTTTTTTCAATCCTTAAAGTCTATTATCAAAACAAATTCTTCCAGGACTACACAATGGACAAATTACAAAAACTTAAAGAGCGACATATACTTTCTAGACTTTTTTTTTTTGTTATTATTATGTTTTTTTAATCATGTTACATGTGAAGGTTTGATATCTTTAAAGTTAGATGATGCAGCTTGATGTGTAGGAAGGTTTATATTATAAATACCATCTATCATTTTATTCATCAAAATACAAATGTTGTGATTATATCTTCGATTTAAATAATGATATTTATCTTTAAATTTTAAATTGAATGATAAAAGAAATAGATTGATTCCAGATTTATCATGCTGTAATCAATATGAGTATGAATCGCAGGGTTTTTTTGTGTTTTTTTTTTCTATCATTAAAACCTAAAACAATACATGTTTTTGAATTTATTTAGAACAATTATAAGGTTCATTGCAGATTTCTCTCTTAGACATGGCGGTTGGATGTTCACCACTCATGAAAATTCTTGGATACACCTCACTAATTCGACTTGATGAAAACTGCTTTGTATTTTCTATCATTTACATATCATTTGAAATTCATTCTTGTAGTTCAGCTTTGACTATCCACATGTTCATGTTCATGTTTTCATTAAATTTTTTACAAAGATTCTTTAAATTTATAAAAGAAAAATAATAAATATTTTTATCACTTCCTAGAAGCAATCATTTTTTCATATCGATTTTCATAAGTAAGTTTTGATTAAAATTTGCATCTTGTAAAATCATGTAAATAAGCCAGACTTGTATATCTTCTTCTTAAATACAACTACTATAGTTACGTTTGAACATATGTACATATATATAGATGTACATTTTTGGTAATTAGTTAGTTATTTCTCTTTGTATTCATTTCTTTTAGGATTCTTGGATTATTCATGGAGACCATTAAACCTATCATAACGAGTTACACCAAATAGCTTTTGTTATTTAGACAACCGCGGACCGATTTCGTTCTTCAGAGTGGTGTGACGATCAATTTAGGTAGATCAACAAATGGCGCTAGGAGGGGCATATTGACAAGCTAGTCTTGTATGAGTCTTTGTTTCGAATTTATTTAATTTTTTCATGGCTCCCCAAATCATTGTATTAGAGCATGCTTTCCACTTCTCATTACACGATATTCCCAATGGGCAGTCTCATAAACTTGTCCAAATTCACCTTTGATAGTGGGGGGAATGTATCTGCAAAAAAACCATATTAACAAGTTTTGGTGTAAATGTATCAAGCATGATATTTACGATTTAAAGGTTTGTCGCGAGGAAGTGTTTCAACACACTTTTAGAAGTCGAATTAAACATTGGTTTGAGTCTTTTCCGACATATCACATTTTTGATTGGTTTCAATTTGTAGATGTGACATTTTTAGATGCTTTTGAAATCTATGATTACGATCAATTATGTAGAAAATTTAGGACTTTGTTAATCAATGGCGATTCATCTTCAAAGGCTTGTCTGACAAAAATCCATCATGTTCTTTGTAAATTTAATAATCTTGATGACATGTCATTTTGCTAAATAAACCTCATGATGCTTGCATCCGAGTCCTTCAATAGATGCATAAAATGATGAATCAATTATAATCTTATCACTCAATTGTGAGAATAATTTTTTTCACAGGATGAGAGGGATCCATGTGAAAATGTTGAACAAGCAGGGAAGGTAAAATCTATTGAAAATGTTCTTACGGATAATCAAATTGGTTTTCCTCTAAATCATTGTATTTTAAGTCCTCATTAAGCCGTGGAAGAAGATTTGATGTTGGGTCGAGGTGAATGTCCTCGTTCTTCTAACTCTTTCTCTAATCGTTATTTAAATTCGGTTATTGAAGAAAAATTGGGTGATGAAAATGATCTTAAACAATCTAACATTCCTATGTGATTATAGAGATCTTATGGAGCTCTACCAATGGAAGAGCAATAATATGACCCTCATCTACAAATCCTGCCTTATCAACATGAAAGATCAGATGTTTTACATGAAAGTTTTGAATTATCTATCGTACCAGAGGCAAGTTTAAATGATCATATTATGTTGAAAATTTATCACTAAAATAGGATAGAGTGAAAGTTTTAAGGAAATGAAAGATGAATGTCTTGAGAATACCATTGTTAAAAATCATATCTCAAGATATTTTTTCATGTGCTTATTTGATTCCTTTTACTCTTTATACCCCAATTTCTTCTTAGATTAAATTGGATTTGATTCTTTACCCATGGTAATACTCTTTGCCACCGCAATCAAATCTTTTTGATATGCTAAAATTTGGTGAAACTAATTCCAAACACAACACTATTTGATGCTCTTTCACTTTCAACACTCGAATGGAAAAGAAATGACGTATATGTTGAAAGATGATTTTACACGATTTTTTTTTGAAAAGACAATGCACTCATCCTTATGGAGATCAAATATTATTTATATTTGTTCTTTGAATTAGTTCAATTTTACCAATGTTTTGTAATACATTTTGAAGCAATCAATCTCATCAAAGGCGTTCACACCCGATAATCTATGATGTCGCTTGAATCCTATTATGATTTTTTCCCCATTGATATATCCATTTCATAAAATTCATATTTTGCATCCTAATTTTTTATGAAGGGATCTTAGAATGGCTTGAGGATTCATATCTAAAAGAATGTTCAAGGGAATGAGCTGGAGTCATTGCTTAGCATTTTAAATGATGATGATAATAGTAAGTATGATTATATTTTTGTTATTTTCAATATACTATACATTTTGTTATAATATTTTATTTTTGTTTCCATTCGCGAGGGATTGAAGATGCTTGAGTATTACATTGAAGCATGACTTCACTTGAGTATTTTTATTTGTTTAGTAGTTAGGTAGGTTTAGGAATAGGTTTCTCTTTTTAGTTTGTTCTAAGTTTTTTCTTTTTTGTAAATAATGCAATTTAGTTATGAACACAAGTGGGCACCAAGAGAACCATAATATAGATAACATGGGGAAGTCCATTTTAAAATATTTTTCTCTCTCTTCTTTTAGTTAGATATTTCTTTCAAAATCACGATTAATCATCGGCAGAAAATTTTAAATGGAAAGTAAAAGAGATGAAAGTAAATTTAAATTATCAATTCAACCCTGACCAAAAGTGCCACGAGTGAAATACATATCTCATCTTAATGAAATTTTACCATTTTAGTCACATTTTTAATAGTAATGTTTGGTCAAAGTAGCATCTTATGTATCACTATCTTAAGAAAGAACTTTGCTCCTACATGATATTTTATATGATTTAGTTCTTCCTTTATTTCACGGTGAGATGATATTGGATACAAAATCAAGGGTTTATCTTTGGCCAAAATCCCTCATTTCTAAAGCGTTTTCTTTGTTATTTTTGTTTGTATTACCTTTTTGATTTCAAATCCAATTAATAAAAGATTTGATTTGATTTTGTTGTGTGTTTATTTTCTTTGACTATTTTGAATGAATTTTCTTCTTATCTTTCTTTTTGGATCAATATATTTATGATCAAAGAACTATTGTCGAATGAAACATTTATTTTAAAGACTTGTGTTTTTCAAGAAACTAAGAGTGTTATAGTTCAAAGAGGTCTGATATTGAGGATATAACTTCGGATAATTGATTTTTAAGTCAGTGTCACTCTCATTTGATATCATAATTATTTTTGCTAAAGAGTATTACACCCGGAGATATGGTTTTAAATCTTGTATGATATCTTTAAATACTTCGTCATCCATATTCTTAAGGAATCACTTTTAAAGTGCTTCCCATTCTCTAGATGTTTTCTTAAAGGAAATCTAAGAATAATATCTAAACCATGATAAAACTTCGAATTTTGAAAAAGGCATCAAAATATTTATGATCAACTATTCATATGTATTGCAATTAACCTCGATATCACCCCATTCTCTTTGTCATCAAAATCTATAATTGTATTATTATTTAAAAAGTGGCATAAGAGAAGGGTTAGACATATATAATAATGGGAAATTATTAACAAACTTGTCAAAGTCTTGAGCAGACTCAGCTTCCTTGACCCAGGTAAATACACACATGATACTAATACAAATTTATATTGAAGTCTGAACATACACACAAGAAGCTTGAAACAATGTCGGTCGGCGGTACATGGGAGTATATAATTTTTAAATTAACTTTTATGGAAGTATACATCGTATGGATACAACTATTGAATGGAATTAAATCATTTGAGTGGGTTAAAAGACATATCTATAGGAATTATGGAAGCTTCTTTGGAAGCATAGCAATTAAAGCTCATCCAACGGTATTGAAGTTCTTTATAAACATCACAACTCCTTTATTAAGATATTATTTCAGGTTACAATCTTGCAAAGAAAAGTCTGTTATGCAATTTATAACATTGAACTATCTTAATACTATATAGTCTCGGAGTGAATTCATTTGGGGAGCTTAAATCCTTTCAAGTCTTATTATTTTTTCTTCTTAATGAAATATTACGGATGCAGGATAGCAGCTGCTATTAATTCATAATTTGTTGGGCCCCAACAACTTCTCCTATATTTTTACAAAATTTAATGGCCCCCCCGTTAGAATCTTGAGAATTATAATGAGCTAGAATCAGCAACACAAATAGTTCCATTCCTTGGCTTGCTTTGGGACAAACTTAAGACAATCACTTTAGTATGGGGACATTATTCATTACAAGAGTATATGTAGAAAGTTAGAAATGAGCATAAAATCTCAATTTAAACAAAAGCGTTAATTTTATCAAATGTTTACTTACGTTTTAAATTATGATTATGTGTTTATTCTTTGCTCATTAGCATAGAGTTTGACTATTTTGAATAATGTGTTCTAATTGCTCAAATCTAATAATATCTTGGTTTGTTTCTCATTTTTCATGAAATCATTGGGTGATGTTAATTAATTAAATTCTTTTTTCATTTTGCATCATTTCAAAATAATTATAATCAAAGAATTATCTATCTATCATTTTTTTGATTTTGTAAAAACTAAAATTAATATTTTTCTGCCATTAACTTGAAACCTCTAGATCATATTTGAAACAAATTATATTTGTTTTATAAGTTATAGTTAGTTTAAATTCATTTTTATTCCACAATTTTGTTTATTCACAATTTTAGGTTATTAATTTAGGTTTTTTTTTTTTTTTATTTCCATACATAACAGTATCAAATCTTTGCATCAAGATCTGATCATGGCTTGATTTTGTATCTCCAAACCACGTTCAACATGATTGATCTTTGGATTGCTACAAATAATTTATGAGCAACAATAGATAATTTTGGAAAGCGTCAAGATGAGACAAAGCGGTTACACAGAGGCTGATTGACCAAACCATGAGAAGATTAAAAGCGATTAGAAAACCTTGAGAACCCAAATGGATCTTTACTTCGAATAAAGGAGTGCACAAACAAATGCATGATTTGAGATATATTTTGGGTCTCTTTTAGAGGCCAATTTCAAGTGGCGAAAATTAATAATTGGCTTTCAGTACATTTCATTTCATTTATAAATATGGAAAGATCGAGCCAGGGAGGATCTAAGAATTGGAGAGGAGGATTTAATCCTTTCTCTTTTGTATATTATTTCTTTTGTAAACTTTTATTTCTTTTTGCAAATGGAGTAATGGATGGCTAGAATCTTTGGAAAGAATGGGTGAATATTTTCAAAGAAGAATATGAAAATCCAGGTTTAGCAATAATGAAAACTTTGTCACATAAATTAAAATGATTTTATTTTCATTATAATAAATTAATATTCTTTTGAATAGTGATTATGCATTGATTTAAATAGCTTTAGTCTTTTATCAATGTCCTTGGTTAATTATTATCATTTGTGTATTAAGTTTTTCAATCTTTAAAGTCTATTATCCAAGTAATTTCTTCCGGGACTATAGAATGGACAAGTGATTTAAAAAAACTTAATAGAGCGACATATATGAATTTTGGCTTTAGCCTTTTGTTTATAATGTTGTTATTTATGTTTTTTAATCATGTTACATGTGGAGGTCTGATATGCTAGAATTGAATGATACGTGATGTGTAGGAGGTTTATATTATAAATACCATCTATCATTTGCTTCATCAAAATACAAATGCTGTGATTTATATCTTTGATTTAAATAATGATATTTGTCTTTGAATTTTAAATTGAATGATAAATACATAGATGCTTAGATTTATCTTATTTGTAATCATGTATAATTATGAGATCAAGGGTATATGTTTTTGTTTCCTTTTATGTCATTAAAACCTTAGTCGCCAATACATGTTTTGAATTTATTTTGAATATTATAAGGTTCATTGCATTTTTCTCTCTTGGACATGGCATTTGGATGTTCACCACTCGTGTAGATGTTTGGATACACCTCACTAATTCTTTGACAAGATAAATTCTTTGTATTTTTCTATCATTTACACATCATTGAAACTAGAATGTATGGATTGAAAGCTTTGACTATCCATGTTCATGTTTCATTAATTTTTGTGTAAGATTTTTAATTTATATAAAAAACAATAAATATTTTATGTGCTTTCTTTCCTTTCCTAAGTAATCATTTTTCTGTATCTTGATTTTCGTAGTTTTGATTAAAACTTGCATCACTTATGTAAATCATGTAATCATGAGACTTCTTATATCTTTTGCTTAAATACAGCTACTATAGTTACATTTGAACATATGTTCATATATATATGAGTGTGTTTAGTAATTAGTTAGTTATTTTTTCTTTGTATTCATTTCTTTTAGGATTCTTAGATTGGCTTCGTTAGCCATTAAACCCATCGAAACGAGTTACACCAAATGGCTTGGAGTTATTTAGACAACCATGGACCATATCTATTCTTCCAGTTGATGGACGATCCAATTTCATTATCAACAAATGGTGCTAGAAAGGAGGCGGTGATAAGCTAGCCTTGTAGGATTTTTTGTTTCGAATTTATTTAATTTTTCATGGCTCCCCAAATCCTTGTATTGGAGCATGCTTTCCACTTCTCATTACACATTATTCCCAGCAGACGCAGTCTCTACAGCTTGCCTCCAGAAGCTCCTACCTTTGATGGTAGGGGAATGTCACTGGAGCCATATTAACAAGTTTTGGTGTAAATGCATCAAGCATGATATTTTTGATTTAAGGGTTTTGTGCAGATTGTTTGCTTTTACTTTCGAGGGAATTGAATTAAGCTTATTGGTTTGAGTCTTTTCCAGTATATCACATTTTTATTGGTTTCAATTTGTAGATAATTTTTTAGATGCTTTTTGAAATCTATGATTACTATCAATTATGTGAAGAATTTAAAACATTGCTAATCAATGGAGATTCATCTTCAAAAGGCTTGTCACGACAAGAATCCATCATTTTCTTTATAAATTTAATCTTGATGACATGTAATTTGTATTAAATTGCCTCTATGATGCTTGCATCAGGTCATACCGATCGTAAATGATGAAGCAATTATAAATATTATCAGTCAATTGCAAGAAGAATTATGTCCACGGGATGAGAGGGATCCAGATAAAGGTATTGAACAAACAAGGTAGAAGAACATTTTCAATAGATTTTACTGACAATGAAATTGGTTTTAACTCTGAATCATAGTGTACTGATTCCTCGACCATTGTGGAAGAAGATTTGAGAGTGTTGGATTGCGAATTAGATAACATATTCTCTAACTCTTTCTCTAATCATTTTTTAAATTCGGTTATTGAAGAAGACGTAGGCAATGAAAATGATCTTAAGCATTCTAATATCCCAATGAAACTGATTAGAGATGTAGATCAACAATTGGCGAGGAAGTAATCTTAAACCCATAAATACAAATGTTACTTATCAACATGAAGATCAGAAGTTTTCCATGAAAGTTTTGAATTATCTATTATTATCTGAGGAAAATTTAGATGATTGTATTATGTTGAAGAATTTATCACCAAAAGCGGAGTGAAAGTTTTAAACAAAATGAAGATGAATATCTTGAGAATACATTGTTAAATATCATAGCTCAAAATATTATTTTTCCTGTACTTTTCGATTCCTTTTACTCTTTATATCCGTCCTCTTCTTAGATTGAATTGGATTTGATACTTTACCTACGGTATCTTACTCTTTTCCACCACAATCCAATCTTTCAATATGCCAAAATTTGGTGAAACTAATTCAAAACATAACACTTATCAAGTTGGATTTGATGATCTTTCTCTTTCATCACTCGAATGGAAAATGACATGTTGCAAGATGATGATTTTGTAATTTATTTTTTGAAAAGACAATGTGCACTCATCTATATATGGAATCGATATTCTGCAGTGCATAACCGTTCTTTTGATTAGTTCAAATTTTTAATGTTTATATTTCATTTGAAACAATCAATCTCATCAGAGGAAGCATTCAAAATAATCAATTTAAGCGATGTCATGAATCCTCTTATAATGTGTTCCCATTGATATATCCATTTCATCAAAGTCATAGTTTGCATCCTCATTTTATGATAGGATCTTAGGAATGGCTTGAGGATTAGTATCTAAAGAATGTTCAAAGGGAATGATGAGTCATGCTGCTTTTGTTTTAAATGATGATGATAATGGTAAGTATGATATATTTTTGTTATTTTCAATATACTACCATTCTTGTTACCAATATTTTTATCTTGTTTCCATTGCACAATTGAAGATGCTCAGATGGCTACATTGGAAACATGACTTCACATAGTATTTTTATTTGTTTAGTAGTTAGAGTAGGTTTTCTTTTAGTTTTATTTTTTGAGTTTTTCTAATTGTAATAATGTAGTTATGAACACCAGTGGTACACAAGAGAACCATAATATGAATGTTGTCGGGGAAGTCCACTTTAAATATTTTTCTCTCTTCTTTTAGTTGAATGTCTGTTTTCAAAATCATGATGTCATCATGGAAATTTTTAAATGGAAAGTAAATAGATAAAGAAATTTAAGCAACTATCAATTCGAAAATACACACGACCAGGTACCCACGGTAGAATTTTGCTCATCTTATTGAGGATTTTCCTATTTTTTAGTCTCTCTTTTATTTTTAATAATAATGCTTGGTCAAGTAACATCTTGTAAATGTCTATCTTAAGAAAAGGACTTGCTCACACTTGATATTTTATATGATTTAGTTCTTCTATTTTATTTCTGATGAGATGATAGTGGATACAAAAACTCAAGTTTATCTTTGTCAAAATCATTTCCTAAAAAGTTTCCTTTTGTTATTTTGATTTTGTGTGCCGATTTTCAATCCATTAATAAGGTGATTTGGTTTATTGTATTTTTGTTTTCATTTGTTGATTATTTGAATGAGTTTTCTTCTTATCTTTATTTTGAATCAATATATTTCTTATCAAAAAACTATTGTCGAAGGAAGATTTTATTTTAAGACTTGTGTTTTTCAAACAAATTGAAATAGTTCAAAGAGATCATGATATTGAGATAAAGCTTAGACAATTGATTTTTAAGTCAATTGTCACTCTCATTGTGTCCTCAAATTATCTTTGCTAGAGTATTACACCGAGGAGATATGGTTTAAATATTTGAGAATTATGATGATCTTTAAACTTTTCTGTAGTCCATATTCTTAAGGAGTCACTTTTAAGTGCTTCCCCGTTCTATAGATGTTTTCTTAAAGAAAATCTAAAATATCTAAACCATGATAAAACTTCCGGTTTTGAAGAAAATAAATAACATGATCAACTATTCACATGTTACGAATTAACCTCGATATCACCAGCTCTCTTTAAATATAATCTATAATTGTATTATTATTTAAAAGTGGCATAAGAGGTTGGAAAGAAGACTTTAATATTATTGGGAAGTGTGTCTGTAAACCCGTCGAGTCTTGAATAGGCTCATTGTGGCAGATGCAAATGCACACACACATGATACAGAACAACTTTAGAATTGTTCAGGCAATTTGTTAAACCTTGAAACAATGTCAGTCAAGTGGCAGGAGGTATATGTTTTTTTAAATTAACTTTATGGAAATGCAACCATCGTAATGGTCTAACTATTGGATGGGATTACAACATTTGAGTGGGTTAAATGACATCCTGTCGAGGCTATGGGCCTTCTTTAGCATTAAGCTCTGTCAATGGTATTGAGTTCTTTTATAAACATTGTGACTCTTTGATTAAGACATTATTTAGGTTATAATCACACCGAAAATTCTATTGTGTGGTTATAACATTGAGTTTATCTTAATAAAATATGGTCGAGTGAATTTATTTAGGGGCTTAAATATTTTTCAGAGTCTTATTATTTTTTCTTAAAAGTAAGATGAAATATTGCCATATCAGAGATAAATGCTTCCTTGATAAATTAGGTCGTTTGTTAATTAGATCATTTTGTTGGGCCCCAACAACTCCTATATTTTTACAAAATTTAATGGGCCCCTATTAGAATCTTGATTATTATAATGAGCTACATAATCAGCCTTTTCAAATAGTTCCATTCCTTGGCTTGCTTTGGAGACAAACTTAAGACATTCCTTATAGTATGGGACATTTATTACATGAGTATATGTCAAAAGTTAGAAGCGAGCATAAAAATCTCAATTTAAACAAAGCACGTTAATTTTATCAAATGTTTACTTTCGTTTAAATTATTATTGTAATATTCATTCTTTTGCTCATTAGCAAGTTTGACTATTTTGAATAATGTGTTCAATACTTCATTAAAATAATATCTTGGTTGGTTTCTCATTTTCATGAAAATCATTTGGTGATATTAATTAGACAAATTCTTTTTTATTTTGCATCTCATTTCAAATAATAATAATCAAAAGAATTATCTATCATTTGTTTGATTTTGTAAAAACTAAAATTAATATTTTTTTTCTCCATTAACTTGACTTCCTGAATAATATTTGGAATTTTTTTATAAATAATGTGTTTGTTTATAGGGTTATAGTTAGTTTAAATTCATTTTTTATTTTTTTAGATCTTTGTTTTATTCACAATTTTTAGGTTATTAATTTAGGTTTCTTTTTGTTTCATAGGTTTCTATTATCAAGTATTTGATATGGATATGTATCCTTGGCTTGATTTTATTATCAAATACGTTCAATATGATTGATCCAAAAATAATTTAGGATTGCTACAAATAATTTTATAAGCAATAATAGATAAAATTTGGAAAAGAGCGTCTAGAAGATCAGACAGACGATTTTGGAGAACCGATTGCAGTCAAACCGTGAGAAATTAGAAGAAACAGTTGAAAACTCAGAACCCAAATGGACCCGTGCTGCTTTTTCTGCTAGATATTTTTCCCAAACAAATGCACGATTTGGGGAATATTTGGGTCTCTTTGCGAGACAAATTTCAAGTGGCGAAAATTAATATGTTGACATTAAACTGTTCATTCATTTTATAAATATATGAGAAAGATTAGAGCCATGGAGATCCAAGAAAGTGAGGAGGATTTTAATCCTTTTCTCTTTTATATATTATTTCTTTTGTAAACTTTTTATTTCTTCTTTAAAAATAGGTAATGGATGTAAGTGGAATTTTTTGGGAGAATGGACGAATATTTTTCAAAGAAGAATGTGGAATTCCAGGTGCTTAATGGCTCTTTTTGTCTTGTATTATAGTAAAAATGGTTTTATTTTCATTATAATGTATTAATATTCTTTAAATAATTGATTATGCATTGATTTAAAGCTTTAGTTTTATCAATATTAATATTCTTTAAATAATTGATTATGCATTGATTTAAATAGCTTTAGTTTTTTTTATCAATACATGGTTAATTATTATCATTTGTGTATTAATTTTTTCAATCTTTAAAGTCTATTATCTAAACAATTTCTTCCAGGACTACAGAATGGACAAGTGATTCCAAAAACTTAATAGAACGACATATATGCATTTTGGCTTTAGCCTTTTGTTTATAATGTTGTTATTTATATATTTTTTAATCCTGTTACATGTGCAGGTCTGATATCTTTAGATTAAAGGATCTGTGATGTGTAGGAGGTTTATATTATAAATACCATCTATCATTTGCTTCATCAAAATACAAATGCTATGATTATATCTTCGATTTAAATAATGATATTTATCTTTGAATTTTAAATTGAATGATAAAATGCATAGATTCCTTCCAGATTTATCTTGTTGTAATCATGTATAATTATGAGATCACATATTTATGTTTGTGTTTCCTTTTCTGTCATTAAAACCTAAGCTGTCAATACATATTCTGAATTTATTTAGAACAATTATAAGGTTCATTGCAGATTTCTCTCTTGTACATGGCAGTTGGATGTTCACGACTCATGCAGATGCTTGGATACACCTCACTAATTCACTGGCATGATAACTTCTTTGTATTTTTCTGTCATTTACATATCATTGAAGCTAGAATGTATGGTTCAGCTTTGACTATCCACATGTTCATGTTTCATTAATTTTTTTTGCAAGATTCTTTAAATTTATAAAAGAAAAACAATAAATATTTTTATGTGCTTTCTTTATCTTCTTCTTAGAAGCAATCATTTTTCACATCGATTTTCGTAAGTTTCGATTAAAAATTGCATCTTGTAAATCATGTAAATAAACGAGACTTGTATATCTTCTGCTTAAATACAACTACTATAGTTACATTTGAACATATGTACATATATAGTGTGTTTAGTAATTAGTTAGTTATTTGTCTTTTGTATTCATTTCTTTTAGGATTATTAGATTGGCTAACGGAGCCATTAAACCCGTCAGAATGAGTTACACCAAACGGCTTGGGTTATTTAGACAACCCCGGACCGGACTCGTTGTTCTAATTGACGGACGGTCAATTTCGTCCGTCAATAATTCTTTAAGGTATATATTCATTATTAAGGAAGGAACCCACCCTTCATAGAATTGATTACCTTGTGGGCCTGAGTTTGCTTGCCTCATGAGCCAAGGGGGACCCTCGAACCACCCGGAAAAGTGATCATCTCTATTCCCCTAGCCTACTGTTTTTTATTGCCTCATCAACCTCTAGAATAAGGAGATTAATTATGGATATACTTTCTTGTATCTATTCCCCTTACCAAAGGACCAACCCTTGCAGAGACTTTACCACTGACTCATCAACCAATGTTATGGCATAAACATTATCATAGAATGGATATGAAACATCAACCCCTGTTTTCTCTTACCTCATCAACCACATTGGGTTCCCTTTCCTTACAATGGATGGGAGGCTTGCTACCTACTGGGTTTCCTATGGGACAACACTGGGCTCATTACATTCACGCCCGCACACTCTACCAAATAAATAAGGAAGGATTCTCTTTTTTCCTCATGAACCCCTGTGGAACATAGTCTTTATACTCAGTCGGGACATTCCCATTGACTCATGCACCATTTTGCAAAAGCTCAACAACTAGGTGCGAACCAATTTAATCGGTGCTCGTCACTGTCATATTCCTATCACTATAATAATCCTCGCTATAAGGTCAACCCTTAGGACAAATAGATTGATTCCTAGCTATAAGGTAAGCTATAAGGTAAGGGTGCTAATCCGAATGGCATTTCTCTTTCCTAAGAATTTCCACTTTCATCACCCCAATGAGGAATCCATCCTCTACCACACACTTCTGACGTGTCTCTTTATAAAGAATACCAAATCACAAAGCTCAGCCCATTACAACTAGCCACCAATAAACACATTGGACAAATGGGCTTTTCTTTTTCTTCTTTAAGGCATAATGAGATTTCTTATTTATATGAAACTTTGCCTAATGAACCTACATTGCCTTGTGTGTCTCATCATAGCTCTCATCACCCTAGTGCAAAAGATATTGTTACATTCCTTTATTGGGACCTTACTTTATAAGGGATATTAGCCTCAATCACTAAGGAGATTCACTAAGCAAGATTCGCCTTTATATTGGGCCTTTACTTTAGAAGGAAGAGAATACTTATTATAAGGTAGAGAATCCTTCTTCAAAATGCAACCAAGCATATTTTTTATTACTACTGACTTCCTCTATTAGGTGCCTTACTCTAATAGAGAGCCAACCAAGCAGATTCTTTATTCCCACTACCTCATCAAACCTTATTCCCCATGAACTTAAACCTTACCATTAGGGTATTGATCCTAATTGTCCTCAACTCCATATCGCGTTGGAAGGTAAGGTTGTGACTATAATGAAAGGAAGGGGATTCCACTATGTGGGAGATCTCAAAGGAATGTGCTTTAGCAAATGAAATGACATAAGGTCACTTTAAGAATCCTAGCTAGAAGCAAGGGAAGCAAATTCCATTGACATAGAAGGAAAGTCACTGTACCAATCATAGATAATCATAGCTAAAACACAAACCCACTCCCCTACCACAATCTCACCCTTTACTGCCTTTGATTTTACCTTGGATTTACCTTGCCCATCAACACATATAACCTTTGCTTTACCCATGGTTTAGATATTAATAGGAACTCAAAAATCCTAGTGCACAACTCGCTATGCTCAACATAGGTATTATTTGACAATACCTATCTAGAGCTAGGAAATACATAGCTTTACCTTGAAAGAGATAAGACAACCATTCTTTAAACAACCAGAGAGATCACAGCAGAAGATTGCCAGAGATCACCTTATAATCTTTCCATAGATCAACTTGTCTTATGCTATTACAAGAGATCAAATTTCTTATGAATTCATTTTGTGATGATTCAAAGGGATTATCTTAGGCAAAGGATTTGATACTATATAGTAGAGATATGAAGGAATAGATAGCCTATAGCTGATTGATTAGTTACTAGATAGCCTATATCTTATGTACTAGATAGAGCATTTGTATGAAGGAATATATAGTGTATATGTTAAGATAGCATATATATCAATATAGTAAACAATTGTAGAGTGTATAGATGTAGACGCGTGCGCACACCATGAGGGGGAGATATTCCTTCAAAAAAAGCCTAATTTGGAGCATGTGCCCAAGGGTCAAACAAAGCACAATTGTAAGGTTTGGGACCTTCCTTTATGGGGATCATTACCCAACAACCATAACCAGGGTCAGCTAAGGTGGGTTCCTACTATTCAGGACATTTCACATTACTCAGGGGATCATTAACCACTAGCCCAAAAGAAACACTAGGACAACCAGAACAAACATAAGCACGCCAACCAGAACAGACAAAAAGAAACCGGCCAGGACATTGTTGTTGGAACAAAGAAGGAATGAGATTCACTCACTTGCACAACTAAGGAATGGAACAACCCACCCTTTATACACTTTGTATAACATCTAAAGGGTTCCTCCATCTGAATAACTATCAAAAATCAGAGCAACCATTGGACATTAAACTAGGCCTCTGGTCCCGTGTGTCGTGGTCATGTGTGGTCACGTGTGCCATGCAGTCAAGAAGATAGAAAGACATGCAGTGCCCATCTTACTAATTATAGCGGTGGGAAAATATTAATTTCATCAGTGAGCCATAGCTGTGGAAACACACGAGATTCACTAAGGTACATAATAATGCAACATATCCCTTCCTTCTTTAGTGAAATAGCCTTTTCGATAGAAGAGAATAAGATAGTTTCAGCCACTCAGAAAAGAATGATCGATAGGGAAATAACTTTAGGGAAATATCTTTAGGGAACACAAAGCCTGCTATTTAAGTAAGTTGAACACACCGAATCGACCTTACCTTTGGGTTAGCTCAGCTTCCTCTTTACAATGACATAGGCGAAACACATTATAGAAGGAACCGACCGGCTGGCCACCATACCAACGAGAAGAAATAACTCTTCTTCCTAATTTATACCAATGAGAATAGCCTTTCTTTAGTGAACCCGATCCGATGGTGAACCCGATAGCCTTTATCAAGAACAACAGAGTGAAATGCTAATTTTCCTCCTAAAATGTTCCTGGAAGGCCTCGAGCAAGCTTCGTGTTTATTTTAGAATTTCTGATTTGACTTCCTCGTCCATATTTGGACAAGCCATTCTTCCTCACCCCACTTATTAAGGTTAGGTGAGTTGCGACTCATACTACTTATTCTTGGCCTTCCTTAAAGTCTCTGAAAGTATCCAATTACTTTCCTTTAT
Organism: Picea sitchensis; assembly: GCA_010110895.2. Lineage (NCBI taxonomy): Eukaryota > Viridiplantae > Streptophyta > Pinopsida > Pinales > Pinaceae > Picea > Picea sitchensis. The sequence goes on along the minus strand of SNQJ01S0077822.1, from coordinate 2,560 downwards.
ATATGATTCATTAATCTCCTTCGCTTAAATTATATGTATCCCTTTCTATCTACCGTATCCCTATTGGTAAATGAAGGGTGCTCTCCAACATAAAGTATTGCGACTAAAGAAGCTATCCAACATTGAGATAGTAATGTGATCAACATGAAGCAGTGTATATATTGAATTAAGGAATTAAGCACTTAATCACTTAAGAAAGGACTTAAAATTTTGTCTTTCATTATGAGTTACCCAATCTATAGGACAAGCAAGAAGACTGAAGAAGGAAGGATATTGTCTATTGCAGGAAGACCAAGCAGGAATACCTTAGTAGAAAATAGGAGAGAGGGTTTAGGAAAATACATTATTAGTTTTTCTACCTTACTTGATCGAGACCTTGGATCCATTACTATAGATTAGATCTACCCAATATTAGTCCCAGTCCTAATCGATAGTGAGGTGAGTGATCCAACCACTTTGATCTGAGAGGTACGTTTCAACCAATTCCCCTTCCATAAGGCTCACTATTCATAGAATTCCCTAATCCAACTTATAACCAATATTATAACATAGATAATGAGGGATGTTGCTCACTGGTTACTGGTTATATATAATAGAGAAACTCAATTCAATCTATCCGAGCAGTTTGGCCATTCATTCGGGTGGGTTTAGTTCATTGTTCTTCACTTCATTCCCATTAGTTCGTTATTACATTTGTAATATCCTATCTCCCTCGATAATTTCTTAGATATGGTTCCCCACAACACAAGTCTTATGGGTCTAGAAATAGTGTGATTCCCTTGACAATTATCGTACGACGATTTATGCACATGCAGTAACGATCTCGAAATGTATCGATATGGAAATAAAGATGTCTATAATAGACTCAGTTATGACAATCTTATTATCACGTATAGACATCTTATTATGTATGTAATAATGATATTTGTATTAATACATATATAATATGGTTCCTCATACATATCGTGACTACTCTATTATTAATGTGAAAACAACTCAACTAGCCCGAGGGAGAGAAAGGATTTCCCACCCGGCTTAGATTATTTCCCCACTATGCCATGATCAGACGTAGTTATATCCTCTCTCCATCTCCCAAAGGGGAAATCTCCTTCAGACCTGACCGAGTCACTCGACTGGTAAGGAGAGGAAAATCCTAAAGGCCCTTTCTCTTATTTCGGGTCGAAGGGAGGAGGATCGAAGTCATTGTTTCTTGCTTAATAAATAAGAGGAATGCACTAGGCCTCCGCTCGAGTAAGGTTGAGAAAGCGACTCCATTCCATTGTTCGACATTCTTCCCCTCCCAGTCATTCTCTCCTCATTCCCTGGTGTCTATTTACCCACATAGGGAGAAGGGATCAAACAACATGCAGTAAACGGTGGATGAGCGTTCGTGCTTTATCTACAAACACTAGATCGAGATGGTTTTCTTTTGCTGGTAAGTGACTTTCTTCGATCTACACTGACACTGCACTGGTTCTATGGGGAACAAATGAGTGTTTATCCTTGGTCTCATAGGTTTGGTAGTGTGTGCGGTGTTCTGGTCCAAGGTCTCTTTCTTCCTATTATTACTTTTCCGCTATTAATAGACTTTTCGAATCCATATTTCTAGGGTGAAGGAAAGGACATGGGGAGAAAAAAGGATCAGAAACCCACCCTGTCTATTTGTCTATTTCTTTCACGAATCACCAAATAGAATGAAATAGCAAGCACACATCTACTATCGGTTGCCCCACTCTACGATCCCTGGAAAGATGCGTAAGGTTTTACTCGCAAGAAAAAGACCCCGTGCTACATGAGCGATATGTTTCAACAACATCAAGAATTCGTCGTATTTTACCATTGGCCACTTGACCTACATAACCACTGGCCCCATGGTCAAGTCATTATTCAGAACGCCTCGATAATGAGGGAGAAGGGGAAAAAATAGTCGGAAACTACCACTTATACACTCGATCGATTAGCCATGAGTAGGTCAAGGAGAGCTCTAATAAACATGCCTTATGGACTGAACCGGCGTATGTGAAATTGTCTAGTTCCATACCTATAAGCGGGAGATCCATTCAAAGTCGGTTCCTTCCATTGAGTCTTTGCGTCGCCTCTCTTGCAATTCTTTTCTCCCATATAACAAAATAGAACAAAACAACTGTTTGGGTGCGCCAAGGGTACATAGATTGAATCATGTATAATATATAGCTCGACTAACCAACACCAGGGTGGGGGTAATCATTGTTCAACCAGTGTCATCCATGACCTGAAGAATACAGGTTCGAATGCCCACCCCTGCCTCTGGATCAACAAGTAGCGGGTGCCTGCTCTGCAATTGATTTTGTTTGACTATTAATAGGAAGGTGCTGCCATGATCCAGTCGTGCGATATGATGGTTCCATGTGTGGTTCATAGAGCACTTGGTTTCTTCCTCATTGAATTAGGGGCTTGCTAGAATCTCCAATTCGTCGCTTTCTATGTAGTTCGTTGGTGAGAATAACACATATCTAGGTGTATAGCTCAGTTGGTGGAGCTCCTTTTTCTTGTGGAAGAAGAATGCTCAACCACTCCACTC
>SNQJ01S0077821.1:144866-154922 GCA_010110895.2 Picea sitchensis | reverse complement strand
AAGGAAGAAGTTTTTTCTTTAGATGACATAGAGTTCGGGGTTAAGCGGCTTGCAAATGGGAAAGCTAAGGACATTGAAGGCTACCAAGATGAAATTTTTAAAATCAGAGGGCCAATCCTTATCCCTCACATACACAAGCTCTTGAATTTAGCAGTCAAGTAGGGATTCCCTAAACCCTGGACGCAAAGCCTCATTGCTCCTATTTTTAAAAATGTTGATAGAAACATTCCCTCTAATTATAGGACCATTATTATTAGCCCAATTTTAGCAAAGCTTTATGGAACTATTTTAGAAAATAAGATTAGCCTTTGGCTAGAAAGTCATAGTAAAAGAGCTAAAGGCTAGGCTAGGTGATGCAGGAGCATCACCAACATCAAGCGAGCCAACGCAGAAAGCAAAAGATAGCTGGACAAGCGCCAGCACAAATTTTGAAAATACCTTGAAGTTGTTGCGCGATCTTAAATGAGCCATTAAGATGAGGCGCACTTGTAAATTGTAAACGTACCTTGAGCCATTTTCTCTCGTCCTTAGTAGGTAGGAGGCATTTATAGTAGTTAATGCAGGTATCTAGAATTTAATTCTAGATTAGATAGTTTTAGAGTGCAAGAGGGAAACGAGATATAGACACCCTCATTGTGTATTATAACATTATTGGAGACCGGAGGAAGAAGAGCAAGAACATGCAGAGAGCTGTGTAAGAACACCCATGTACATATATTTGAATTAATAGAAAGAGTTGATTCAAATTCATGGTTTTGTGTCTATTCTCTGTTTATTGATGCTAAATGATATGCTCATGAATGTTTTCTTCCTGTTATGCATTTGGTTTATATGCTGTGTATATTATTTCATGTCCGAGTTGAAGTCTGAAAGGAAGAAGGAATGAGTTTCAATTTTTTATCTATTTGAACAAGGTTTCCTGCAAGGAGTGCAGTTGAAGTGTCCACAAGGAGTGCGTTGACAGAGGGTTCAGATAGGGTAGCATTTGTTCTCCTTCATTCAGAAGTGCAAACAGGCACAGGATCCGTGCAAGGAGTGCGTAGGCCAAGCTAAGCCTCAGAGTTGCAAATCTGAGCAGAGTATTGTAAGACTACTGCTACAGGTGTGCGCAGAGTCGAAGGTTTTTAGCACTTGGAAGTGTCTGAAGTTTTCCGCAAGGAGTGCGTGCAAGGATTTCTCTGAAATATTCAAAGTTGGGCAAAGCTCAGGAAGGACAAGGCCTTCGGAGTTGTTGAAGGACAATGCAGGGAAGCGGTGACTTGAAGTTTTGTAAGAGGTGTCGTAAGTTTGAGCGCAGTTGGATGAGTTCCGCGGAGGAACCATTAGTCATTTGGATAAATTGCCAAGGAAGGACGGATGGTCGGAATTCTCCAAGGAGTATTCACGAATTTTCGTGGGCCGTTAGATCTCAGAGAGGTGTAGGGGAGATACGCAAGTATTCCCGAAGGGTTCAAATCTCAGGAGGAGCAGGACCATAGATCCAAGTCACGAGAACCATTGGATTTATGCGTGGATTCACATATCGGGGTTTCATGGGTTGAGACTCCGTAAACATATCAATAGGAATCATGAAATCATGAAACGTGATATCCCGATGGCTAATAGAACAGTGTGGGGCCACAAGGGTCAGAGTGGTAGACAGGTGGCACGAGTTATCGGAGTTTTTTGGCGGGAAATCCCGAAACACATGCATTAGGATTCGCGATATTGCGAACTCCAAAATGCCGATGGAGTGAAGGACCGTTGAATAGTCAACTCGCGAAGAGCGTTGGAGTTTCGGCATATCGGGACTCGGGAGTCAGAGAACCGAGTTGCTCGACACTGCGAGCGCCGAATTCACGATAAGGAAATTCCCGATGGGGAAAAGAAAAGGTCAGCGTTGACTGGTTGTCGGGGTTCAAAAATTCGAAAGGCCAACTCTCGACCATTGACCTCGCGAAGTCGTGAATTTCGATCTCCTGATTGAAAAAAGGAGATCCCGTGAAGGTTTGTTGTGGGTGCAGAATTCCCGATAAGGAATTAGAAGAACTGTTGGGAGTTCTTCAGGCCGATCAAGGAGGAAATATCCTGCGTCGATGTGGCCTTCCAACCTACGGGTTGTGAGGTTGAGGGCGTCGATGTCAAGTGGTATCAGAGCCTGATTCTTGTGTGTATATTTCAGGCGAGAGAGGCATAAGAGATAAAGAGCACTCTGATACACATCAAGTGGAATCAGAGCCTGATTCTTGTTTGTATATTTCAGGCGAGGGAGGTATAAGAGATAAAGAGTACTCTGATACACTACGTCAAGTGGTATCAGAGCAGAGAAAGGTTATTTTCTTTCTATAGCAGAGAAAGAGAATTCACCATGCCACCAAGGAGAAGGGACATGCAAACACCTGATCCACCAGAGGATAGGGAAATTCCAAGAAGAAGAGGCAGGCAGATGACAGATCTGGTTATGGAGAGAGAGATGCATGATCTACGAGCTAGAATCGAAGACATGGAGACAACGCAAAGATGCACAGTCAGTGCTGGGGATCTGAGTGATTTAGAAAGTGAAGCTGAGGATGAATGAGAAGAAGAAGTTGTAGTTGAAGATGCATCAAACGAACGTTTGATCAGAGCTATTGCAATAATGGGTGCAAGAGCAAAGATGGACATTCCAGTTTATGAGGGAAACTTGGATGTAGAGGAGCTTCTAGACTGGATTAGAGCTCTAGACATATACTTTAACTATGAAGATGTCGAGGAAGACAAGAAGGTCAAGCATGTTGTCACTAGATTGAAAGGACATGCAGCACTGTGGTGGGATGAACTACAAGCTGACAGATGCTGCAAGGGCAAGAAGAAGATCAAGAGCTGGGACAAAATGATCTCAAAACTGAAGGAAAAATTCATCCCCAGAGACTACCAAATTACTCTGTTCAGGAGGATGCAGAACTTGAGACAGAAGCTGATGACAGTGAAAGAATACACTGAGGAATTCTATAAACTGAACATCAGGGCAGTTCATCGGGAGAGCAATGATGAAAAAGTAGCCAGATATATGAATGGCCTGAGATATGATATTCAGGATGAGATGAGCATGGTAACCATCCAAACGGTGGAAGATGATTATCAGATGGCTCTGAAAGTTTAGGAGAAGCTGAGCTGAAAACAAAGTCAGAGGAGTCGAGGCAGAAGTCAGCCCAGAGGCAAATCAGTTGCCCAGGATAAATACCAAAATCCCAAGGAGGACTGGAAGAAAACCCAAACTTGAACTGAGAGAGGTGGAACCTCACAGCGTGGGCAACATATTGAGCAGAGAGGAGATTATGCTAACAACAACACTTTTCCTCGTACTAGAGGTAGAGGAAGAGGAAGAGATGGAGTAATCACATGCTTTACATGTGGAAAGAATGGGAACAAGTCTTACGAGTGTCCAGATAAAAAGAATAAGAGGGGAGAAGCTCACATTGTTGAGGCACAGAGGCGGGATGTTGAGGCAGAAGACACTGAAGGCGGAAGATCGTTGATGATGCGAAAATTCCTTTTGACACCAGAGAAGGAGGTGGAGAATTCAGTCCAAAGGACCATACTTTTTAGGACTACTTACAAAACTAAGGACAAGGTATGCAAGGTCATTTTAGACAGTGGTAGCATGGATAATCTCGTATCTACATAGATGGTAGAGAAGCTGGAGCTGGAGACGACTGATCATCCAAGCCCATATAGAGTTTTGTGGCTACATAAAGGACACCAGGTAACTGTAACTAAACAATGTTTAGTTGAATTCAAGATAGGTGGATATAATGATAAGATATTATGTGATGTCATTCCTATGGATGTTTGTCATCTATTGCTGGGTAGACCATGGCAATATGACAAAAATGTGATTCATGATGGGAGAATGAACACATAGACCCTAGAGAAGAATAGGAGGACACACATGTTGCTTCCAATCAAGGATAAGGAGGTGAATCCGAAAGTAAGCAACACTGTACTTCTCATGAGTGGGAAGGAACTTCTTATAGAGATTAAGAAGAAGGAGGATCCACAACTTATTGTGGTCAGAAATCCCATAATTGTTCTGACTAGCACAAGGGTGGATGATTTACCAAAGGAGGTTCAGGAATTGTTGGAAGAGTTCGTTGACATTGTAGTGGACGAATTACCTCATTCGTTGCCACCGATCAGGAGTGTGAGTCATCATATTGATCTCATACCAAGAGCCAGTTTTCCAAACAAAGCCGCGTATAGGTTGATGCCGCAAGAGAATGAAGAGGTTAGGAGGCAAGTCCAAGACTTGTTGGACAAAGGTTTGGTCAGGGAAAGCTTGAGTCCATGTGTTGTTCCAACAATACTTAGTCCTAAGAAAGATGGAGGCCGGAGGATGTGTACTGACTCGAGAGCGATTAACAAGATAACCATCAGCTACAGATTTCCATTGCTGAGGATGGATGATCTGATGGATTGCTTGAGTGGAGCAAAGTATTTTTCAAAGATTGATTTGAAAAGCGGTTATCATCAAATCTGCATGAGAGAAGGTGACGAATGGAAGACAACATTCAAAACCAATGAAGGGTTGTATGAATGGCTTGTTATGCCGTTTGGATTAACAAATGCGTTGAGTACCTTCATGAGGTTGATGAATGAAGTCCTGAGGGATTTCATCGGGAAATTTGTCATTGTATATTTGGATGACATACTGGTTTATAGTAAAACAGTGGGAGAGTATCTGAAACATTTGGCTACAGTGATGCAGAAGTTACAGCAGGAGAAGTTGTTGATAAACATGAAGAAATCCTCATTTATGAAGACAGAGCTCATTTACTTGGGGTTTGTTATTTCGGAAAATGAGTTGAGGATGGATCCAGATAAGGTGGAGGTAATCAAGAATTGGCCATCACCGAAAAATGTTTCTGAGGTGAGAAGTTTTCACGGATTGGCTAGTTTCTACCGAAAATTCATCAGGAATTTTAGTGGAATTAGCGCAGCAATGATGGATACAGAGAAGAAAAGACACAAGTCTTTTCACTGGACTGAAGAAGCTGAGAATATTTTTAATCTATTGAAGAGGAAGATCACAGAACAACCAATTTTGGTGTTGCCGAATTTTCGAAAGACATTTCAGGTGAAATGCGATGCAAGCGGATTTGCAATCGGGGCAGTCTTAAGTCAGGAAGAAAGGCTGATAGCATATTTTAGTGAGAAGATGAATGAAGCGAAATTGAAATACTCCACGTATGATAAGGATTTCTATGCTATCATCCAGGCATTGAAGAAATGGAGACATTACTTGATCCCGAAAGAGTTTGTCTTATACAGTGACAATCATGCACTGCAGTTTGTGACTCAATAGGAGAAGTTGAATCAGAGACATGTCAAATGGCTTGAGTATATGCAGAATTTCACTTTTGTGATTAAGCATATTTCTGTTACTGCTAACAAAGTGGCTGATGCTTTGAGAAGGAGGTGTTTGTTGTTGCAGGAGTTCAGAGTCAAAACGTCGGGTTTTGATGATCTCAGGGACATGTACGTTGATGATCAAGATTTTAAGGAGGCGTATGAAGCAGCTGAGAATCCAGTTCTCAGAGATAGAAGCCAATGGATAGACTATATAATCCAGGAAGGATTATTGTTCAGGGGTAATCAACTATGTATTCTGAAATGATCCATGAGGGAGAATCTGCTAAAGGAGAAACACAGTGGAGGATTAGCAGGGCACTTTGGTCAGGACAAGACGTTCGCAAAGTTGAATGAGTCATATTTTTGGCAGGGAATGCGAGAAGATGTCAAGATATTTGTGGACAGATGTAGAATTTTCCAGCATTCGAAGGGAAGGAAGCAGAATGCAGGATTTTATCAACCATTACCCATACTAGAAAGTTCGTGGGATGAAATTAGCATGGATTTTGTATTGGGGTTGCCAACAACACAAAGAGGTTGTGATTCAATATTTGTGGTGGTGGATATATTTTCCAAGATGGCACACTTCATTCCATGTCAGAAAACCAGTGACGCAACTCACATTGCGAATCTGTTTTTCAAAAGTCATTCGACTTCATGGGTTGCCAAGAAGTATAGTTTCGGACCGAGACACTAAATTCATAGGGCATTTTTGGAGGACCTTATGGAAGAATATGGGAACTAATTTGTCGTTTAGTTCGGCTTATCATCCTCAGACGGATGGATAGACAGAAGTGGTAAACAGAAGTCTGGGAGACTTGCTGAGAAGTTTGGTGACAGAGCAACATAGCCAGTGGGACAACATATTACCACAGGAAGAGTTTGCGTATAATGATTCGGTTAATAGGAGCACAGGACAGAGTCCATTTCAGATTGTCTATGGCATGCAACTGAGAGGAATTTCTGAACTGAGGGATTTAGAACAGACTGCGACTAGGAGCGCTAGTGCAGAAGAATTTGCATAGGCGATGAAGGAACTTCACAGCCAGGTGAAGGAGCGATTGCAGAATTCAAGCCAAGAGTACAAGCATAGAGCCGATCAACATAGAAGACAAATTTAGTTTGAGGTTGGTGACTTGATTTTGGCACATTTGAGGAAAGAAAGGTTCCCGAGAGGAACATATAATAAATTGAAGATGAAGAAAATCGGGCCATGTAGGGTCTTGAAGAAATTTGGGGTGAATTCTTATGAGATTGAATTACCCGATGGGATCGGAATTTCTCTGATATTCAATATCTCGGATTTGTACCCATATAGAGCTGAAGAAAGAGAGACTGGAGATGAGCAGCCAGTGATCTAGTGGACACAACAGATGCCAGTAGAAGATAAGCCGCAAATGGAGTGTATATTGGATAAAAGAGTGAGCAAGAGGACCAGGCGAAAGCAATACTTTGAGTATCTGGTCAAATGGAAGAACCATCCAGTTGAAGATGCTAGCTGGGAGACCAAAGCGAAGATCCAAAAGCATGGAGAGACCATGCACGAGCTCATGCACAGGAGCCCATGAAAATTTTCAAGCGAGGGAGTATGATGCAAGAGCATCACCAACATCAAGCGAGACAGCGTGGAAGGCAAAAGACAGCTGGACAAGCGCCAGCACAAATTTTGAAAATACCTTGAAGTTGTTGCGCAATCTTAAATGAGCCATTAAGATGAGGCGCACTTGTAAATTGTAAATGGACCTTGAGCCATTTTCTCTCGTCCTTAGTAGGTAGGAGGCATTTATAGTAGTTAATGCAGGTAGCTAGAATTTAATTCTAGATTAGACAGTTTTAGAGTGCAAGAGGGAAACGGGATATAGACACCCTCATTGTGTATTGTAATATTATTGGAGACCGGAGGAAGAAGAGCAAGAACATGCAGAGAGCTGTGTAAGAACACCCATGTACAGATATTTGAATTAATAGAAAGAGTTGATTCAAATTCATGGTTTTGTGTCTATTCTCTATTTATTGATGCTAAATCATATGCTCATGAATGTTTTCTTCCTGTTATGCATTTTATTTATATGCTGTGTATATGATTTCATGTCTGAGTTGAAGTCTGAAAGGAAGAAGGAATGAGTTTCAATTGTTTCTCTATCTGAACAAGGTTACCTACAAGGAGTGCAGTTAAAGTGTCTGCAAGGAGTGCGTTGCCAGGGGGTTCAGATAGGGTAGCTTTTGTTCTCCTTCATTCAGAAGTGCAGACATGCATAGGAGCCATGCAAGGAGTGCGCAGGCCAAGCTAAGCCTCAAAGTTGTGAATCTGAGCAGAGTATTGTAAGACTGTTGCTGCAGGTGTGCGCAGAGTCGAAGGTTTTCAGCACTTGGAAGTGTCTGAAGTTTGCGGCAAGTAGTTCTGTGAAAGGTTCAGAGTTGGGCAAAGCTCAATAAGGATAAGGCCTTCGGAGTTGTTGAAGGACAACGCAGGGAAGCGATGACTTGAAGTTTTGTAAGAGGTGTCATAAGTTTGAGCACAGTTGGCTGAGTTCCGCGGAGGAACCATTAGTCATTCAGAGAAATCGTCAAGGAAGGATGGATGATCAGAATTCTCCGAGGAGGATTCGCAAATTTCCGTGGGCCGTTAGATCTCACAGAGGTGTAGGGGAGATACGCAAGTATTCCCAAAGGGTTCAAATCTCAGGAGGAGCAGGACTGTAGATCCAAGTCACAAGAACCGTTGGATTTATGCGTGGGTTCGCATATCGGGGTTTCATGCGCTGAGACTCCGTAAACATAGCAATAGGAATCGCGAAATCATGAAACGCGATATCCCGACGGCTAATAGAACAGTGTGGGGCCACAAGGGTCAGAGTGTTAGACAGGTGGCATGAGTTATCGGAGTTTCATGGTGGGAAGTCTCGAAACACATGCATTAGGATTCACGATATTGCGAACTCCGAAATGCCGATGGAGTGAAGGACCGTTGAATAGTCAACTCACGAAGAGGGTCGGAGTTTCAGCATATCGGGACTCGGGAGTCGGATAACCGAGTTGCTCGACACCACGAGCGTCGAATTCGCGATAAGGAAATTTCCGATAGGGAAAAGAAAAGGTCAGCGTTGACTGGTTGTCGGGTTTCAGAAATTCGAAAGGCCAAGTCTCGACCATTGACCTCATGAAGTCGTGATGTCCGATCTCTTGATTGAAAAAAGGATATCCCGTGAAGGTTTGTTGTGGGTGCAGAATTCCCGATAGGGAATTAGAAGAACCGTTGGGAGTTCTTCGGGCCGAGGAAGGAGGAAAGATCCTGCGTTGACGTGGCCTTCCAACCTGCGGGTTGTGAGGTTGTAGGCGTCGACATCACTAGGTTTAGGAGATATCATTCAACTTTGGATCATATTGTTAGCTTTAGGATCATTGCGAAGGAGTTTTGCAATACTAAAACCAATCTTTTTTGTTGTTTTGTTGACTTTAGAAAAGATTTTGACATGGTTCCTAGGAAATACCTTTGGAATAGGTTGGAAGAGATAAAAGTGCCTCTTGAGTTGAGGAATTCTGCAATAAGGATGTATGAGAACATTATTGCTAAGTTTAAAAACTATGATGGCTGGTCAAAAAGAGATTAACTGAAATATCGAAGTCAAACAAGGTTGTCCCTTGTTCCCTACCCTTTTTGGCATATACATTGATGAGTTAGAAGAATGCTTGGAAAAAGAAGGTTGTGTCGGACCTACTCTCACTGGTATAGTCATCAATATTATTCTTTATTCCGATGATATCATTCTTGTGGCAAGGATTCCCCATGGTCTTGAAAACCAACTAAGAATCCTCAAGGATTTTTGCTCCAATATGGGTATGACTGTTAATACTGATAAGACTAAGGTAATGATTATTAAATCCAATAAGATCCCTTATGATACCTTTGTNCAAAGGTATCATAAGGGATCTTATGATACCTTTGTATATGACAACAACAACCTGGAGAAAGTTAATTCATACAAATATGTTGTAATTAATATTCACCACAAGATCAATTGGAATTATAGCATTGAGAAAAGGATTATTGAGGGATGGAAATCTTATTATGGGCTTGAAAACAATTGTAAATCAACTGATGTTTGGAGTTGGGATAAGAATAAATTCCTCTTTGAAACTCTTTTTACACCTATTATTATTTATGGATGTGAAGTCTGGGGTTGTAGTATCTCTCATGAATCCTGGAGAAAGATAGAGCAAATACAAAATAATTTTATAACCTATAATCTCAAAATTAAAGGAAATACACATTATCCCATCCCCCTCTTAGAAACAAGTCTCTCCCCCATTGAGATCATAGATATGACTAGATACCTAATGTATAAGAACAAGTTAAACAACATGGAAGGCAAGAGGCTACCTAAAATTGCATCAAAATCAAGTCATAACCACCATCGACTCAAGCAAGGATGGCATAAAGATGCCCGGTCTTGGATAGACTATTAGGGAATCATGGAAGAAACCATTTTGCAGAATAAAGATACTATTAAAAAAAAAGCCAAATCAAAATTTAAGGAGATAATGTGGTGTGATAAAGAGTTAGAGGAAAAAAGAAAAGTAAGGAATTATAAAGATGTAATCAACCCTAATCTAGAAGATAAAAATTATCTATCTGTTTTGCCAAGTGTAAAGAAAAAAATAAGCATTTCTAAGATAAGAACAAAT
>SNQJ01S0077821.1:134542-144856 GCA_010110895.2 Picea sitchensis | reverse complement strand
AAAATATATATATTTGTGAAGATTTTCTCTTTATTTATTTTTTAATGTAAATTTAATAAAGAAAAAAAGAAGTTAGTAAATAAATTTTTAAGTGACTGTTTAGGATCTAATTTTGGGTTTTTTATTCATGTAGGAATTTGTTGTCAAGGCCACAGTTTAAATTAGGTCATAATTAGATGTAATTTTAGCATTTAGAAAAAACATTTTACTTTAGGTAGCATCATGTGTTTATTTAGGTGTTGATTTTAAGGCTTTTCTAAGCAACTATTTTATGTTTTAAGGCCATGCTTGAAAAAAGTTGTAATTTTGACCTGGTCAGAAAAAATGGTGCTATCGGTAGTACCACGTTTTGGTTTGGGGGTTGATTTTAGAGTTTTTTCGAGCAATCGTTTTATCCTTTAATCCCATGCCTAAAAAAAGTTGTAATCTTAACCTAGTTACAAAAAATGGTACTACCGGTAGCACCACTTTTTGATTTGGGGGTTGATTTTAAAGTTTGTTTGAGAAGCCATTTGATCCTTTAAGCCCATGCTTGAAAAAAGTTGTAATTTTGACCCGGTTACAAAAAATGGTTCTAACAGTAGCACCTCTTTTTGATTTGGGGGTTGATTTTCATGTTTTTTATGCAAAAATATGGGTTTTAAGGGCTAGAGTTCTCGTTTTGAGGTCACGGTTCTCATTAAGTTGGTAACTATGTTTTCAATGTTATAAACATCATTTTCTAAACTGGCAATCTATTGTTCTATGTCTCCATCGTTATACAAAATGAAAGGATCATGGTCTGAATGAATATAATATAAGGGATAATTATGTGGTTTATCTTAACTACTGGCTATTTATTTCATAAGTGTTTCCCTATATAATCTTTTTTGTTCACCAAACAATGGAATGGTAGAATAAGACATGTCCAATTGAAGTGTTACTTGTAGCTTATCTCCCCTTGAGTGAGATAGTAACATGTCATATTTAGTAGGTATATCAACAACAACTATGTCCATGACCAAAATCTTGGTTGGTATTTGTGCTAAAGTAACACACAAATCTTTAATGAGACCTATGCATTTTACTTTTCTTGAATCAAAAGAATATAAATATTTGTATGGTCTAGTGATATCAAGTCCTAATTTTTCCATAATAGCCTTAGGCATAATGTTGTGTGAAGCACCAGAGTCAAGCATGACATTGTGCAGAGTTTTGTCATGAACATTTAAACTAATGTAGAATGGGGGTACAACTCCATTTTCAAGTTTTCCATCAACTTCAGGCCCAAATAATAATTCTGGTTGATCATCAACAACATTTATTGTATTTGTACCTGCCTCTATGTTCATATCTTTTATTACTTGTGAATTGTATGCATTCTTGTTCATGAGCTTTGTCAGAGGAATGGGTATCTTGAGTTTTGATAATTCATTTTCAAAATGGAATGATGTTTGAGTTTTATTTTGGTTATAAAAATATTGTTTCTCAACAACTTTCTTTTGTAAAGTATTATTGGGATGTCTGGTAGTGGAAATATCAGTTTGAGTTGTTTTAGAGACAAAATCAGGTGTTCTTTTGGTTGGAACTTCTGTGTTCTTTTTAGGGGGAATATCAGGAATATCAAGAATTAATAAGACATATCAACATCTCTTCGTTCTTAGTGGAATTAACAAAATTTTCTTGGCGGGATTATCAGTTGACTTATTACTCCTCATATTATACTGCCTATGGACCTCCATGATTGCATTTTAAAAATCTTGTTTATCTGATTCCTCCTGATCAATTTCAGTTTTTGAAAGAAGGAAAAGATCATGATATTGTTGAGTGAGAAAAATAGAATCATTGTAATTTATTCCCATTAAATTGATGTGAACATCATCAAGGATTTCAACTATTTATTCCCCTTCATCGACATAATTTCCAGAGGTTGTAGAAGAAAGGACAAAGGTAACTACAAAACCACTTTGGAAGTTGGGATCTAGCCCTTCCATCTTCAGAGAGGGATCTCTTTGTAGGATTTAGATTTGTTTGATTTAAAATGATAGGCTAGTTATGATAGTTCAGGGGTTGTTTGTTTGTTTGAAATATTTTGCTGATAAGAATGCTTAAATTTCCATTGGGCTAGGGGGTTTGTCTTTTAAGAACATAGATCAGCTTGATATTTTACAAATTTTCTTCACCAGGCAGGATAGTAAAACTATTTGGATCTGGTAAATTTACATGATGTGAATGGCAAGAAAAGAGAGGAAATTCCACCAAGTAAAAGAGAAATTAAGAATTACTTTTAGTTGAAAAACATAAAAATCATTCAAAAACCAGAAACAAAGTATACTGAGATAAATTATGTTCTTTAACCTTCTTTGAATAATTAGGATTGAAAACACAAAATAATGATAGAGAATGAAAAACATAAACACAGAGAGTTTCACATCACCAACAGTCTGATACGAGAATCCTATGAAATAGTATTTTTTATTACTGGTCGATCCTCTTGAATGATACACAATATCTTTCTTGGATGCAAACATTAAACCTCAATACTTCGAAAGGAGAAGTATTTATAAATTTATTTACATCATATCATGTCATAAATGATCAATATATATTGGAGGGATATCTAAACTAATTGAATCTTTAATTAAAAAAATATAGGACTCTTGTAGATCTGCTCGAATTTCTAGTGTTTATTTGGTGGAAGTTGTTAATGACTTGTCTCTATGAATTTTCTTAGTTGTTGATCCTTGATGGATGAAAAATCGAACTTATCTTTACTCAAGTAACTCGCATAACTTGTCCCATCTCTTTTTACTTGGGATTGATATCTTGAGTAATTTTTTGTAAATTTCATCCATCTCTGTGTACTTGGAAAAAGTAGGCTTAGTAATGAAAATATGTTTGATTTCATGTTGAATGCTCAAGTCAAACTGTAATGTTTCCAGGAATTATTTCCCAATAATTATTCCTTGTATTCTTGCAAACTTTGAATTGTCCTTTTCGATTGTCTTCATTTTTTGGTTGTAATATGGCAGGGTGATCATCTTGTCATTTAGCACTAACAAACCAGTAAGCGATTTCTTGTGTAGAACCTCAAGCTTGTTGAAGAACCTCTACACACCTATGTCCATAAACTGATATTTTTCTGCCAACTGCAACATGAGGCCTTTCTTGGTCAGAACCTTTTTTATTTCCAGGATGGTTTCATTTTTGTCCTCTATCTCTAGCTCTTCTAACTCCGATTTATTTTTAGAGTTTAGAAACCTGATGAGCTCTCTGGCCTTTGTTGGATTTTCTCCCAATTATTCCTTAATGATTTCAATGGCTCATATATCTTCATTGATTAGTTCATGATACTCAAAAATAATTTGTATAGAGGGCCAAATATTTGTCATGGATTTATTGATGTCTATCCATATGCTTCCCTTAGCTTGGGCTAAGGTATTTTAAATGGCTGTTTATTTCCCCAATTGTTGCAGTTGTTGGATGATCCTATGATATTTATGAATTTATGCATGATGAGAAGAATGGAACATTTATTTAAATTCCTATAATTAATTTACCTCTTCGTGTAACTTTTTAATTTTTTCTCCTTGTATGGACATATCCTCCATAGATTTCACTAGTTTATCGGAGGCATATGAAGTTTGTGTTGGGATTGTTGTTGATGTAGAAAATTATGTTGTTCTCATCCCTGTTAGGGGTACTGCATCTAGTGGAATGATGTCCAACTGTACATTATTCTCTTTTTCTTTCATCGTATTTTCCATCTCTACTTCCATTTCCCTAATTTGTGCATTTTGATCAATTTGAGCATCTCTTCTTTTTGGATTTTTGTTTGAGCTACTTATTTAGTTTGTGAATCCTTTGTTGCTAGAAGCTTCAACTATTTTCTAAGTGATGATATATCAACATTATTATTCTTGATCAACTCCTCTATTTCTTTGACATTATTTGGATCATATCCAATCTTGAGAATTAGCTCTTCCAATGATTTTCTCTCAGCATCCTTAGCCAAAGAAAATATCTTTTCAATTTTTAATTGAGCCTGGATATTATTTAGGGATACCTGTAATTTGGAAGGGTTCATTGAGGTATTTGTTAGAGATGAAAATATCATCTCTCATGTCTTTTTGTGCATATTCATCTGGTCCATGGGATGGACATCCTTTATATCAAACTCAAAAGAAGTCTTCTTGTAATCTACTAATGTCTTTGGATAGCGGACTTGTGCTTGTAAGAATTCCATTTGTGATGGCACGAAAAACATGACGCTCCTACATACCCCGCAGGGTCTCTGCGCCTGACCTCCCAGTCTTTAAGGATCGTTCAAAGTTCACCTTTGAGCCGAAGCGGCTCTTTGGACTCCTAATGGAATCCCTATTAAAACCCAATCCACAGGTCCTTTTTCCTTTACCTCACGGCCTCTCTGCACTTATCCGTGATCCTTCCCTGATGACAATTTCAGATTTTCGGGGTTTTGCATTCCCCGTCATCAAGAGTTCTTTACCTCTTGCATTACCGATCACCGATGATCTTTCTTCCGGCGTTAGCCCCTCCTGGATATGCCCTTTGGTCCATATGACTGCTCTCCATAAGACCGCAGCCTTATGTCTCTCTATCGAGGTTTTGGGTTCTAATTTCCCAATGCTCTCCAATCCCCATTAGCCCTCCAGGCTAAGCTCTTGTTCCACATGACCTTTATCTCACAAGACCGCAGCCTTGTCCCCCATCGAGGTTTCGAGCTTTACAATGCCAAAATGAAAACGTCCTCAGGACTCGCGATCCCTCGAATCCCGACGTGCCCTTTACGCATTAGCCCTCCTGGCTAGGATCCTGGCCCATATGACCACTATCCCTGTGACCTAAGTCTTATATTCCCGTAGGGGTTTCGAGCTTTTCAATGCCAAAATTCAATTGCTCATGGGACTCCCGATCATCCAAATCCCAACTTCCCGCTATGCTGACAGCTGGCCCCCACAATGGCACTTCCCACTTCTCTGATATGCTGACAGTTGGCTCCCACTTATCGGGTTTCCAAACTTCACGATTCCAAAATGCAGAAACACCTTGTCACCAGGATTCTCGATATCCCGATGACCCAAATGCCAATCAACAACTTCTTGGTAGGAATTTGCCCAATGGCGCCAATTGTTTCCATGCGTCCTCCTCTGCAGGATGGTCTCGATTTCTCTGGGATTTTGAGACTTGTGATGTCCCAGCTCTTTCAACCTCAGGAACTCTGATTTCCCGATGCCGAATATCCCGACTCCCTTCGGATTTTTGACACCTGTCTCCCAAACAGACGGCTCAGATTATGCCGGGGTTTTCAAAGTGGACTTGCCCAATCTCTTGTCCACAGGAATGCCGATTTCCCGACTCCGACGCCTTGATCTCTGCTACGTGTCTCCACCAACGGACGGTCTAGATATTCCCAACGTTTCGAGACTTGAAGTGCCTCGACTTTCTTGTCCTCGTGACTATCGATATGCCGATGGATGAAATTTCGATGGTAACCCTCGGGCAGCTCCTATCCAATCCGATGGCTGACGGGTATTTGCTCAAGATCTGATAGTTCAGATCCTTGCTTCTTGTGCGCTCCTCCAGAGGCTAAACTCTGCGCGCCTTCTCCCGATCCAACAGCTGACATGATTCTCTGTGAACATCCAACGGTCCACAATCTCCTTCTCCTGCGCACACTCCAGAGACTAAACTCTGAGCATCTTCTACCGATCCAATGGCTGACGGGATTTATGTATGATATCCAACGACTGTCGATCTCTCCCTTCTGTATGCTCCTCCTGAGCTCCTCCTAGACGTAAAAAACCAACGGTCCAGATCTTCCTCCTCCACCGATCCGACGAATGTTGTGCTCCTCCTGAGCTTTCACACTCCTTCTTCCCAGGCTTGGGAGAATTTCAAATCCAAAGGCCTCAACCTTTGCTCCTTTCTTCTCTGTGAGCTCCGCTACACATATAAAAACGCTGACTCCTCCTGAGATTTTACTATCGAATCCCCAAGGGATTCTTTTGACTTTTGCACCTCTGTAGAGTCTTCATGCACACACAGTGCTATCTCTCCTGAGCTTCTCAAATGCTCAGATATCAGAGGAAAATAAATCCTTTCTTCCTCTCTCCCTCAGATGGAGAAATATGGATGCCCTTCTGGCTATCCTTCACTCTAGCAACGTCTTGCTGAGTGCTTCTGGGTATTCAGTAACCCCATGAAGATCCTTCAGTGGACTCTTCTTCAAATCATAGAACTCAAAGAGTTCTCTTCTCCTGTGTTTGTTTGCACACTAACTCAGTACCCTCCTGGCAGAGTATCTTCTCCTCAGAACATTCAACAGTTCTGTCTCCTTTCTCCTGTGCCTCTATGCACCTGCTCAATTCCCACCTGGCAGAGCTCTCAGAATCCTCAGTGATTCTGGTCCTTTTCTAAACTCATAGCAGAGTTCCTATCCTTGTGCACTCCTTGCACTGGCTGAATGCCCACCTGAAAGAGCTTCACAAAACTCCTCAGGTCTTCTGTATGAACTCACAACAGAGTTCCTCCAACTGCACCTTGTGCCTATGCTCAATGCCCACTTGCTAGAGCTTCATAGAATCCACAGTAGAATTATGTCTGCAACTGTGTCTTCTCCCACACAGCCTTGCCTCCAAGGTGTTCAGCAACCTTGAGATCTTCTCCTGAGTTGTTGATTCCAGTCCTTGTGTTGCAGCACATCCTTGTCTGAACCCATAGAATTCAGAAGTGCAACCTTTGTGCAGGGCTATCAGAACCCGCAGTGTTCTGTCACACCCTCCTGGCGTGAAGCCTCAAAGACCTTCACCTGAAATCAAACACACTCCTGCAAATTCAAACCTACAGTATACATCTACAACATACAATGGAACACTCACAGACACTCATTCAACACACAATAATGTTGGAAAAACTGCTCTTTGTATTAAAATGGAAAATGCATGTAATTACAAGGTGTTCTCGAGCTCTCTCTGGCTCTACAACTCAACTTACTTACTCAAAATGAGATACGAAATCTCTTTTACCTGAGGGGGCTCTTCGAGCTCTTCCCTCCAACCTACCTACCCTATTCAATTACATTGAATGGGTTGTCTAGTCCAGAATCGGATCTAGATCTCAGCCATACAAACATTAAAGGTCGATCTTATCTACAGCCTGCGCAAAGGCATGACTCTATGGATCACCAGCCTAGACATTAAATTACATTCAATTCAGATTTTAATGAGGACTGCGCCTCTCTCTTAGCGTGCGATTTGAATTCACTGGCATGGTTGGCTGGCTGGCTAGCTGACGTGGAGAGATGATCCTGCATCAATTTACATTCTTCCCTTCTATGTGTCAAAATATGACAACAGTTTGTGCTAAGAAGTGGAAGTTTGTTTCCAAAACTGAGTATAAGTATCGGTGTTAATAAGCCGATTCCTTTTGTTTAATTTCCTTATACTTTTCAAAAATGTTTGATTCCTTTTTTCCTTGAATTGATTCAGTTGTTAGAGTTGTGCTGGATTTATTTGAGAGGTTGGTGATGATGGAGAACCTGCAAACAAATTGTCTGAATGAAATGAAGAATGTGGTCCTTCCAAAACTATAGTAGACTAAATTTCTCCTTCTTTAAGAAAATATGTTGTGTGATTAGTTTTAGTTCTATTTCTATATACTTGAAAATATTCAGCTAATACCTCTGTGATTGAAGGAGAAACATCCTTCCTTCATATTTTATCTTCTTTATTTTGAGGTGTCATGGTCTGTGAAGTGGTTATATAGATAGGATCATCCTCTTCTTCTTGCAAGGTGTTTTCTTCCCATTCAACTTGGTTCATATATCTTTCAACCTATGGCCTTTGTGTGTTCACATAGGGAGTGGTCTNGCTCTTCCCTCCAACCTACCTACCCTATTCAATTACATTGAATGGGTTGTCTAGTCCAGAATCGGATCTAGATCTCAGCCATACAAACATTAAAGGTCGATCTTATCTACAGCCTGCGCAAAGGCATGACTCTATGGATCACCAGCCTAGACATTAAATTACATTCAATTCAGATTTTAATGAGGACTGCGCCTCTCTCTTAGCGTGCGATTTGAATTCACTGGCATGGTTGGCTGGCTGGCTAGCTGACGTGGAGAGATGATCCTGCATCAATTTACATTCTTCCCTTCTATGTGTCAAAATATGACAACAGTTTGTGCTAAGAAGTGGAAGTTTGTTTCCAAAACTGAGTATAAGTATCGGTGTTAATAAGCCGATTCCTTTTGTTTAATTTCCTTATACTTTTCAAAAATGTTTGATTCCTTTTTTCCTTGAATTGATTCAGTTGTTAGAGTTGTGCTGGATTTATTTGAGAGGTTGGTGATGATGGAGAACCTGCAAACAAATTGTCTGAATGAAATGAAGAATGTGGTCCTTCCAAAACTATAGTAGACTAAATTTCTCCTTCTTTAAGAAAATATGTTGTGTGATTAGTTTTAGTTCTATTTCTATATACTTGAAAATATTCAGCTAATACCTCTGTGATTGAAGGAGAAACATCCTTCCTTCATATTTTATCTTCTTTATTTTGAGGTGTCATGGTCTGTGAAGTGGTTATATAGATAGGATCATCCTCTTCTTCTTGCAAGGTGTTTTCTTCCCATTCAACTTGGTTCATATATCTTTCAACCTATGGCCTTTGTGTGTTCACATAGGGAGTGGTCTTTTGTTTGTTCCTGAGCTCAGAAATTATGCCAAGTGGGCCATATGACCAAGAGAATCTCAATAGAAACTTCATATGTTTCAAGAGGATGTATTGTTCTTCTCCTACTGCTCTACTGTTGCAAATGAATGGTCCAATTTGAGTTTTGATTCTGAATTGGGATTTCTTCTTGGCTGCTACAAAATGAATTTCATCTGAATTTATCATCTTCCTTATATACTCCAATGAAAAAATCCTCATTGGGAGGTATTTGGGAAATTTGTAAGGTGGCAGTTCACATACATACACCATGATTTCTATATAATTCCGGTATAAATACCAGTCACATGTCTTATCTTGATCAATTAGGTGTAAAACCTTTTGAACTTATTCATTAACCCTGGGCTATGTGTTGTCTCTCAGCAAAAAAGTAGATGGATGGATGAATTGGTCAATGAAATCCTTAAAGTTGTATTCCGTTGAGTTCTTTCTCACTAATGAGGTCCAAAATATGATTGACTCTGGGCTTCCTTGTTCATTTATCTTTTGGAGAGCAAAAGGAAACCCATATTCTTGATAAAATAGGAACATATAAACCAACATGGAAGAGTATTTGAACATCCCTTCAGTTTGAAAATTAAGGAATTTCTCATGAATGCGATCAACCAAAAATTAGCTGAAATTGAACTTCACACTAACCTTTTCTTTTGTAGAAAAAATCAATAGAAAACCTAAAATAGGTTCATCTACCCATTCATCGGATTAATAACCTATAGATATGATAGCATGGATATAATCTGGTTATGTTTATTTTTTTAAGTGGAAGAGGGGTATGGTGGATTTGTCTTAGGAAATTGGGTATCTTTAGGGAGGAAAGTCTCAAACATTTGGGCTCTCTGGGGAAAGGTTAATTTCTGGTATGATTCATTTAGGGCTTCGACAGATAACTGGGTGGTGGAATAATTTTTAGCGATCTATAGCATTTGGTCAATTTTCTAAGGGGTAATTGTGAACTTGATTTCACCAGTGGGAGATGAAATGGCTCTTTGTCCTCAAAGATAATTGGCTTGGCATCTAAGGACAAATTCATGGAAAAGGATGAGTCTAAGGAAACAAGTAAAGGGGAAAATTAGACTCCCAGAGTCTAATTTCATAGCTCTGGTTGAGGAAAACTTCTTTCATCCAGGAGTGCAATTCGAAGAAATTGAATTCACACCTTGGCTCTACAACCTTGTAGTCTCTTTCTCCTAGAGGAATGTGGTCCAGGTCGATGGGAGGGGGAATCACTGGGTTTTGAGAGGTGTCGACAAGATTGAACTTAGGATCCATATATGACAGAATCAATAGTAAAAGGATGGCAACGTTGTGATTACCGAAAAAGTTAGCATGTTGACGGTGAGATATGGCGGTGGCAGTTTGAAATCTTAGCTCGATGTGGTCTTCACAGGGTCTTACTCAGTAAACAGTGTAACGAGATAAAAATGGGGGGTTTCAATATGCATAGAGATATTCGTTATGGTGCAGGACCGTTACTGGACAGCTAACGGTCACAGGGAGGGGTTTAATTGGTTGACGAGTATGTTGTGTGGGACATGTGTCATGTAGGGAGATGGTAGTAGCAGTGGGGAAAATTAGTGGTATTGG
>SNQJ01S0077821.1:117879-128863 GCA_010110895.2 Picea sitchensis | reverse complement strand
TTTATTCTGTTTTTATTTTTGTCCCAAAGGTTAGGGTATTCAAGGCCTCTACGAACAAGGGTTTTCCCTATGCTATAGCTCTCTAATATACGTCTAGGGTCCAACAATAGTACTCGGTCCAATATCTCAAGGCACCAACTAAGGATGCTAGATCGTTCCCTTAGCCATACCACCTGACTACCTAGGTACTAGAGAGTGTCTTCTCAAGTGTTTTTCTCGGTGGCACTATAGCAATCATGTGGCTGATCAGTTTATCTATGGAGGGTTTTAGAAGATCTAGGTCGATCTGTATACAAGTGTTGTCTAATGTGCTACCAATCGAAGGGGTACCAACAATAGTTACAAGGGTGGCCAACATATGTGTGCTTAAGTACCACTTTTATTTCTTGCGTGTATGAATCCATGACCATGGGTTTATGTGCTTAATGAAATATCTTTGTAGATTTAAGACGTTGGAATACGTCTCTACCTTGAAAAAAATTATCCCACAATTTTCTACCGAGGAAAGTGCTTTGATACCACTTGTAGTATTCCAGTTATAAAATAGTATGGAGAACACAAATAATTAGCTAGAAATGGTAGAGAAACAATGATTTAACCAGAAAAATACCATAATAACACCAAAATAATACCAGAATAACACCAAAAAGAGCACTTTGATTACTAAGAGCAATGTTCACTTGCCTCTTCTAGGGGGAAACCTCCAGCAAAGCAGAGCTCTATTACAATAATATCCAAGACAAAACTTCTCATACCCTCTACTTCTATATATACTAAATCTATGTATCCAAAAGAACCATCTAGAGGAAGATCTTTCTAGAAGTGGAAGCTTCTATTATGTCTTCTTACATTTGATTTAGTCTTCCTTATTTATAGGCCTTATTAATATTGGCCTTTATTACATGGAATTATATTATTCTAACTATGTGAGTGGTTAGGGCGGTTAGGTCCCTAACACCGTTGATCCCTAAGATTCTTTTCCGGACTTCCATGGGTCTCTTATTGGTTGTTGTTTGGGGTTTATGGTTCTCCTTGTTGGTGTCGTCCTCCTCTTATCCTTGTTGGTGCCACCCTCATCATCTCCTTGTTGATTCCACGATGTGTTTGATTATGTTGTCCTCTTCTATTTTCAGTGCCACATGCGTATGGTTCCTTACCTTGCATCTCTTAGTACTTGAACAAGGTTTGATAGGGAAGCCCTAGAACTGTTAATACTTTTGTCTATTACTATAGAAGTTATGTATTTTTTGGACATAATTTATTAAGGCTCTGAGTGGCCTCTTTTCCATCCACTGGACTAGATAGTGGTGTCCTGTTTCAACCCTTTTACTTGATGATTTGCATGTTGGTTAGTCTTCTGATATTTCACCCTAAAATTTATTTTCGACAATTTGTTATAAGGGTCAGGATGAGATCTACCCTGACGGTTTGATCAATGATCCCTTAAAGCCTTTTCTAAGAATACATACTAGAGGATAACAACAACATATCAGGTAATATTGTTTCTTGTTTCATCTAAGTAAATGTTATGTCAGTTATTGTTTTTATGAGCCTACCAGATTATGGATCAAAAGTTTTAATGTCTTGTTGATTGTAGCATACAAGTAGCTAATGTTTAGAAATTAAAATAAACAATTATGTTTTATCCAGCTATATTTTTTCCCTTAAATTTTAACATGTTACAAATAGATTATCTTATAAATTACCTTCTACAATTTAGACATAGATATAGATTATCTTCTACATGTTACATTTTTTTATGTTTAAATATTTTTATGCTCATTATATATACCATCATAGTAAAAAATATAGCTTTTTGTTTTTTCTTTGATGCTTTGAAGTTGTTATAAATGCATAAATGCCTTCAATTTTCTTTATAAATTATATTTCCATTTTCTGTTTCTATAACTTATGATCTTTAACATTCATGGATTTTCAAAGGATATCTATCAAGGCGAGATGTCGAGACTAGAGTCTCAAAAAATGCCTTGCAAATGCTCTAGGTTATCCAATGAAGGAGGAAGAGGAACCCCTTATTTGAATGAGACATCGATCATGTCGGAGACCCATATCTTAGCAAGGCAAGGAATCTAGGGAGGGGAAACTAGTGACCAAAGGAAATCTAGTCAGACGAGGAGATTATCAAATGAATTTGTGAATATATCATCCAGACAATGTGCTCAAAATAGTTCTATGGATGCATATTTCTTAGATAGGTTGCACATTAATACTCCAACACTAGAGAATGTAGGGAACACCTCCGAGAAGAAAATATGTTTGCTAATATTTTTTTTTTGTATTTTTGTGTATTTATGTTTATGTTTTATATATATGTTTCTTTTTCTTTTTTTTTATGTTTTTTTTTTTTTGTATTGAATGTTGTAATTAGTTTAAAATATTTGTGTATAGGATGAGTTTAATGTAGTAGAAGATAATGAAAGAGAGAGTGGTTATCATAAAGATTCCAATGTTGGTGAAATTTTGAAACATGTAATACCCGTGATGTGCAAACCTAAATATCGTCAACCACACAAGAGGATTGAATTCCCATGGTCGATTGAGTCACGGTCTTACCCACCATACCCTAATATTCAATAAATTATATATATTTTTAAGACATTTTTCTTTTAAATTAATAATTTAAATGACATTGCAATTTTCATATATAACTAAATTTGTTTTCAACGTGCAATGATACCTGTAAACTCCCACCCTATTCAAACTCTCTCAATGAGAATTGGGACAAGCCTACCCAAGTAGTGGGAGACAAAATAGGAATATGTGAAAAACACAACTAAGAATTAAATAGGGTTCAATGTGTTCACATTAATATAAAAACATAAATTTCATGTATGTTGATTAGTCAACAAGTTCTGAATATTGGACAACTAAACTGCTCATATGTGGATATTAGAAAACACATACCTTATTGAACCCGTCAAAATTTAAACTCATTGAATCAAGTCCCTTATTTACTCGATATTCATTTAACATGTGACCAAACTGCAATTAATGTCGATAGCAACTCGGTTATTTCTAAAGATACAATGATATGTATCTAGATCTAGAACTACAAGAAAACTATCCTCAAATGCATGAAAAATTTACTAACTATAACACATACCAATGCGTTGTTCGGTTCATCAGTCTGAATGAACTCCTTCTAACCATTACGGAATTTTTTTTCATACTCCCATATATCTTCTATGGACATGGATTATATCTCCTCATTTGTTTTGTAAAAAAAATTGGCTCGACAATTGGCTTCAAAACTATAATGTTTCAAACCAACATCAACACCATAAAAAAATGATCCTAAATTTTCTTCGATTTAATTCTTAGCCTCCTTTCGAAGATATGATGTAGCTTGTATCTCTGAGTGTGAGGAAAATTCCCCTGTTGGACGAGATACCAAATGTCGTGGAGGCATTTGCATTGTTTCATTTCGATATGCCCCTTTCCGATCATATGTTCGTCCTTTACGAGCCCAATAATAACTTGATTGTAGGCCGGTATAATGAGGGTGCATGCCCATGAAAAAATCCGCATGAAATATTCTAGCAAAGTAATGTGGAACCTCATCATTCAACGACAACTTCCCATATGCTGCCAAAAATATATTATAAATATGTCCTGCTATGTTGGGGTGCTTAAAATATTGCACCTTCAACATCTTTCACTTTGGCCCCTCTTTGAAGTTGAACATAGAAATTACATCTTCTTTTGAAACTCTAATTTTTACTACTTTCCATTTATCGAGGCCCATCACCTATGAATTTTGTCTCCTCATCAAATCAATAAAACTATCAATCGTTGGCCCCATCTTTTTATATACATCCATAAAGTTCCACAATGAATGCAAAACAATATCGAAGCTTTTATTACTCTCTCTCAGGATATCCAAGCACCTCAAATCATTTTGCATCCCGTTTTTAACACCTGAGCATAGTTCAGGGGTCATTTCTTCAGTATATCCTTCCCAAGGAATATCATCACCAACATCTAAGGGATATGTGGACATAGGCATGTAATATTTTGTTTTTTGATAACGCCCCCTGAATCCACCTTCACCCATGGATAAGATGAGATAGATTCTAAATCTGAAGAAAAGATTGAAGTTGAACAAAATGTCGAGGAAGGATACCCAACAGCGTGTTTGATATCCTTATTGAGTAACAAAGGTAGCTCAAGGGTTGAATTTTTGTGCTATGATGGTATTTTGAAGGATAAAACTCTTATAGATTGGATAGGAGAGCTCGAATGATACTATGAGTATGATAATGCTCAAGATCCAAATCGTGTTCATTTTTCCATTAGGAAGTTGAAAGGATATGTTTCACTTTGGTGGGATATGTTGCAAAAAGATAGAGTAGATCAGAGATTGGAGACTATTAAAACTTGGAAGAAGATATTTTGTAAAATCAAAGAGAAATTTTTACATATTGACTACCAGCAGAACTTGTGCAAACAAGTACACAATCTTAGGCAGAAAGAGACATTCATGAGTGAATATATAGAATAATTCTTCAAGTTGTCACTTAGGTCAGGGATAAAAGAACCATAGTATCATAGAGTATAAATATATGTAAATGGAATGAAGTACCATATTTAGGATGAGATGAGTACACATTACTTTTGAAATGTAGAAGAATCCTACTAGGTTGCTTTGAAAGTGGAAGAAAAGATTGACAAAAGAATACGACAGAAGTTCCAAGCAAAAGGAACTAGAGGAAAATGAAAGGTAAGTGTAATTAAAGATAATGAGAAGGAGGATTAGGAGACTAGTAGTAAACATTCAAGAGGAGGAACAAGCGTTGGAAAAGGTAGAGATTTTGGCCATGGTAAACATGTAATTACATGTTATAATTGTGGAGTATAGGGTCACAAAGCATCGAAAAGTCGAAAGAGGAATAATGCAACAAGAAGAAGCGAAGATAGGATGCAAGTCACCCAAGTAGATGAGCCATCAACTACTGGTGAGAATGTGGAAGTTCTCCAAGAATAAAAAGGAGAAATTGTGATGTTGAGAAGAGTATTACTCAAGCATGAGACAAAGATAGCAGAAGAACCTAAATAGAGAAAGAGAGTGTTCAAAACAAAATGCAAAATTCGCAATAAGTTGTGTCATATGGTCATATATGGCGTGACTAAAGAAAATTTGGCCTCACTAAAGTAATGGGGAAATTGATCCAAGTGGAAATATATGGCCACCCACCTATTTCGCTTGCTCAAAATAAGGGTTTCCACCTTGGTTTTGTTTCTATATCTTTTTGGGTCCTAAACTTCTTGGGACATTTTGAGGCCCTAAATAACATTTTTTGGCCTCTCCATAGTCACACTATTGTATTTATCCATATTGTTATGGGAAAATGTGTATTCCTCAGATATACCTTTCCAACGAGATATCGTGTGACCCAAACAGAGATTGTATGTAATACTTAAGCCCTTGGAAAGTTGACGTACCAACTACCACCATCGGAGCTCGCAAACCTTTTGGAGTTTCATATTCTGGGGATAGGGTTTTGGATGTTTTTTTATGTTAAAAATGCCTCTAGAAACTCATTTTAAATATCATCATCTTCTTGTGAATGATCGTAGCCATCACATCTCTTCTCGAAGATAATCTACAACCATTATAGCGAGTCATTCACTCTGTAATTTTACAATTTAAGAACATTCTCTCATTAATACAAATTATCCATTATTGTATCTCTTTGTTTATTGCAATATCTATGTATATTTCATTGTTATTTATCTTCCTTCATTTTTTTCTCAAAATAATCCAGATCAGTGGTATCAGAGCTGGCTACTCCTTTTTGTTTCTTAGCGCATGTCCCTGACGAGGTCACGGTATAGAGAGTTGAGTCTTGATCTGGTTTCTCTTGAGGACAACTACTCTTCCTATCCCAATAGGTATCCCATGGAGGAAGAGAAGAGAAACTAGGGAGCATAAGATCCTATCAAGTTTTTGCTCATGGAAGCCCTCATTTAAGAGAGGAATGAGATGTTGGATAGATTTTCCCAAATACTTCAACGATTTTCGATAATAACAGGAACATCTTCGTCAAGTAGTCACTTTGGATACCCTACCCCATTAAAGGTACAATTTAATTTTTTATATTCTCGTATTTGAAGGTCAAATCGATGTAGATGCTATGGAAAATGGTTAAATTTGTTGTAAGGTTATTTATTTGTTCATAATTTTTTTGACAAAGAAAATATCACCTTTGTGATCCTTAAGGCTCTCCCCCATGTCAAACATTAGTGGGAGACTTACTGGGAGAAAACATTCACAGAGAAGTCTAGAATATTCAGGGCTGAGCCCACTTGGAATTTTTTCATAGATGTGGTCAATGAGAAATATTACCCTATGGGAAACTATGATGACCAGTACATCATATGGACCACACTATATCAAAAGCGGGACCAAACAGTGTCAAATTTCACAAATACCTTCCAAACCTTGCACACCAGACTGGGTATCAAATACTCTGAGCGACATCTGGTTATGAAATACCATGGGGATCTACATAGATACATCCAAACCAAAATGGATCTTATGAACATCTCATCACTGGGAACCACTTATAGATATGTTGTCAAAATCGAGTATAAATTTAAGCAACAAAACAAGTGGGAAATTGGGTTTGCAAATCCGCAATAACCAAATTATGGTAAAGGAATCCCTAAATCATAGAAAAATCAACCTCAAGAAAACTAGTCCAAGTCGCAGGAAAAGAAGAGTAATGGGAAGACGAAAAAGGACAATAGGAATTGGTGTGACTTCCATAAAATACCTTGGCACAACATCGATGAATGTCACTCAAAACAATTGTTGGTGGCCGAGCTCAAAGAAATAGAGTGGATCCCCGAATCATACTCTGATTCAGACAATAATCAAAGGATACATATCATTGATGGAGAACCCACTACTACTGTCATGGCCACAAAAATCCAACTAGAAGAACCAAATGATCCCCAGGAGGGGGAGCACCTTATCCATTCACATATGTGGGTGAAAGGGACCCCACTGCATTTTATTTCTAATACAAAAATCTAGAAGAACCTCGTATCAACAAAGCTCGTCAAGCATTTGTAATTGTCGACAACACCACATTCGCACCCATACAACATCATATGCCTTCACCAGGGACACGATCTTTGTGTCATCCAACAGTATCGCTTGTAATATTGAATCAAGCCCTTCAAGGATGAGGTATTGTGTGATGTTTCCCCACTAGAAGTCTATGATGTTCTATTAGGCCAGCCATATATGTGGAGGTGTCATTATGTTTATGAGTCTTGACCCCATAGTGTCATTGTTACTCTGGGTGGTCAACCCTACAGGATACCATAGGTAGTTATGACTATTGTCCCGAAAAAATAGTGTCGCAAAGTAATCTCTCATACCGCAAAGTTTATCCTCTTCACAATCTGGTTACAAGAGAATGGAACTACAACCATTGTAGCCTTGGCCCAAGATCCTTCTATCCAACAGAAGAAGATCAACAAGATTGTATAAGAGCACCAATATATTCCTGCATCATCTACGTGGGTGCCTCCACATAGCCCAACCAAACCAAGTTATAATAAATCCCTTCATGTTCTTCATGTTTCATATTCACTAAAAAATTACTACCACACTTAGGAAGATCATGCATTTATATTGGTTAACTTGATCCAACCCCTCCAACAACAGGTTCATAATGAACTTCAACAATCTAAGAAGGATAACTTCTTCGGCAAGGAAAGAAACTCACCAAGGTTTAGATTCAGTAAAATATTCTCGAGGACTTGACACAATGGAGACCATTTCTTCCTAAGGGGGAATGATTGGTCCAGGTGGAAATCGGCAGCCACCCACCTATTCCACTGACTTAAAACAAAGGTTTCCACCTTGTCATTGTTTCTACAATTTTTTGGGTCCTAAACTTCTGGGGTCGATTTGAGGCCATAAACAACATTTTTTTGCCCCGCCATATTCACATTGTAGGATTTATCCAGAGTGTGATGAAAAAATGTGTATTCCATGAATAGACCTTTCCAACGATCTATAGTGCGCCCCAAATGGAGATAAATCATATGTAAATTTTACACCCTTAGGAAGTTGACGTACTAACTACCCCCATCAGGGACCGTAAACCTTTTGGTGTTTCATCTTTCGAGGATAGGGTTTTGGGTTTTTCTTTATGTTAAAAAGGCCTCTAAAACCTAATTTTAAACATCATCATCATCTTTTGAATGAGTGTAGCCATCACATCTATTCTCAGAGATAAGTTGCCACCATTCTAGTGTGTCATTCACTCTGTAATTTTACAGTTTTTGTACATTCTCTCATTAATAAAAAAAATGTGCATTATTGTATCTATGTGTTTATTACAATATCTTTGTATATTTCATTGTTATATCTCTACCTTCATTTTTTTATCAAAGTATTATGGTTTTGTTCTCAAAATAATTAGATTAGAAATTGAAATTGAAAAGCATTCCAAATCCCAATCTGTACTAAGTTTCATTACTGCAAAAGGGATAGTAGGTGATTGTGGCTGAACAATGTTTATTGAGTTTCAAGACTGGAAGTTTCACTGAACACGTCTTATGTGATGTGATAGAGATGGATGCATGTCATGTATTGCTTGGGAGACCATGGATGTTTGACATAAAGATATTCCATGATGACAAAGAGAATTCATATCAATTTTTCAAGGATGGTCAATGTTATAGGTTGGTACTAGTGTTAGAAAAGAATATGGACAGCAGTAACATAAAAATTATGAATGGAAGTAACAACGAAGTTATGAATGATAGTAACAATAAGAATATGCATGGTATCAATAGTCAAATCATGTTATGTTCTATTAAGGAGTTTCTAAGAGAGAAGAAACATAGGGGTTGTTTGGATATAATTTCAAAAAGGATTTAGGAAATAGAGAAAAGGGATTATATATCAGTTGAGATTCAACAATTGTTGAAATAATTTAAGGAAATTGTAGACGATATTTACCAGGAGGATTACCTCCATTCAAAAGCATATCAAATCATATCAATCTGATACTCGAGTCGAGTTTTCCCAATAAAAAACCTTACCGAATGACTCTAGCAGAGAGTGAAGAGGTAAATAGACAAGTGCCTGCATTACTTGATACATTTTTAATTCGATAAAGTTTGAGTCCTTATGTAGTACAAGAATTTTTGACATCGAAAAAGAATGATGAGTGGCGGATGTGTACAGATTCACAGGCTATTAATAAAATTACCATTAAGTATAGGTTTCCTTTACCTATAATGTATGATCTCGTGGACTTTTTGAGTGGTGTTGAGTACTTCATGAAGATTTATTTGAGGAGTGGTTATCATCGAATTCATATAAGGGATGGTGATGAATGAAAGATAGCATTCAAGACAAAAGATGGTTTGTTTGAGTGGTTAGTTATGCCCTTCGGTTTAACTAATGCACCAAGCACATTCATGAGGCTAATGAACAAAGTTCTGAAACCATTTTTGGGAAAATGTGTTGTCACATATTTAGATGACATTTTGATTTTCAACATGAGCAAAGAGAAACATCTGGAGCACATGAAGAAGGTGTTACAATGATTGAAAGAAGAGGCAATGTTGATAAATCTAAAGAAGTGTATGTTTTTACAAAAGGAGATTGTATACTTGGGTTTTGTGGTTTCCAAATAAATTTTAAAGATGGATCTTGAGAAGGTAACATAAATTTTGGATTGGAAGCACCTAAATGCACTTTTAACGTGAAAATATTCCATGGATTGGTGAGTTTATATAGGAATTTCATCAAAATTTTAGTAAGATTTGTGTTCCTCTTACTGAATGCTTGAATAAAGTCACATTTCAGTGGAAAAAAACAGTAATGAAGTCATTTGAATATTCGAAGAAAATAGTGACAAAACTTCCAGTATTGACACTTCCAAATTTCAATAAGGTATTTTGAGTATATTGTGATGAAAGTGGGGCAACAATTGGAGTAGGTTTGATCCAAGAAGGTAGATTGATCGCATTTTTTAGTGAAAATTTGAATGAAGCAAGGAAGAAATACTCTATTTATGATCAAGAATTTTATGCTATCATTCGGGCCTTGAAAAAGTGGCGAAATTACTTTCTTTCGAAGGATTTTCTTTTGTTTACTGACCACAAGGCATTGCAGTACATTAACAAACAAGGTAAATTGAATCAGAAACATTCTAAATGGGTATAACTTTTACAAAGTTATACGTTTTTTTTAAACATAGGTTAGGGAAATCAAACAAGGTTGTTGATGCATTGATTTGGACGAAAGTATAGCTAAACACCATGTCAACTAAAGTGGTAAGTTTGAAATGTGTTAAATGGTTGTATGAAGAGGATGAAAATTTTGCAGAGGCTTGGAAGGCATGTAGACAACCATTGAGTATGGATCAAACACCATTCTTAGAGTAACACATTCAAGAAGAATCCTTGTTGAAGAACCAATATTTATGTATTCCACAATGTTCAATATGATTGAACCGCATTAGAGAGTTACAAAGTGGTGGTTTAGGAGGACATTGTGGTGTGGAAAAAACCACATCATTGGTGAAAAAATGATACTTTTGTCCTAGCATCAACAAAGATGTTAGGAAACTTGTTGAGTGTTGTAGAGTTTGTTAATTAGCTAAGGGTAGAAGTCAGAATACAGGACTTTATATTCCATTGTCGGTACCTAAAAGACCATGGAAACATGTAAGCATGGATTTTATTTTGGGACTACCTATGTGTTAGCGATATCTCTTGTATAGGGGGGGTAGAATGCATAAAAGGGGTAAAAACCCACTTGTCCAAAGTTTCGGGCTACAATGCGCCCATGGTAAGCAGCAAGCAAGACCGGGCGGTCCAGATTTGCGCGCCCAGATCGACGACGCACAGCGAATTCCGGACCCCCCTTGCCTTTTGACCTTTAAGCGAGGGGGGGGGGTCCGGAATCGGGGGCGCACCTCTCCGACGG
>SNQJ01S0077821.1:89010-117869 GCA_010110895.2 Picea sitchensis | reverse complement strand
GTTCGGATACATTTCTTCCTCAGTCTATTACAAACCGTATGTCTGTGATAGGTCTTGCATCCTTCTTGCATAAGTCTTCCACCTACTCACCCTTTACTACGACTCACTTTTTGGAGTTTATCAAGACCTCACTCGTTCATGCATGCCTGGTCTGGTTTCTGAGTTGATACAATGATGTTCTGAGTTTTCCTCCATTTGATCACCCTTTAAACAAATCGTGACATAAAAACTGATGGGCTTCGGGCTCTGCTCCTGCTAGCAATCCAGGAGTGACTTTCGAACGCCAACACTATGACAAAGAGGAATTATGATTTTGTGATGGTCGTAGTAGATTGGTTTTAAAAAATGTCACATTTTGTAGCATGTAAGAAGACAAGTGATGTTATTGAAGTGGTTGCTTTTTTTCCAGATAAGTGATATAGTTACATGGCCTACCAAGGAGTATTACTAGAGACAAAGACACAAGAGTTTTTGGTCACTTTTGGAGGACACTCTCGAAAATGTTGTGTTCTAATTTGCTATAAAGTTTGGCCTATCATCCCCAAATAGATGGGTAGACCAAGGTGGTGAACCGAAGTTTAGGAAACTTCTTGAGAATTTTGAGTGGAGAGAATCTTAGTCAATGGGATTTAGTTTTGGCACAAGCTGAATTTGCTTACAACAATTCAGTGAACATATCTATAGGGAAGAGCCCATTTCAATTTTTTTATGGAAGGTCACCTAAAGGGGTGGTAGATTTGGTTTATTTACCGGATATAGGAGATAAAAGGAGTGTTGTTGCAAGTGATTTTATAGAAATTAAGTAGTAATTGCATGAGGAGGTGAAGCATAAACTAAATGAAAGAAATAACAAGTACAAATAGAGGACAAACTTGCAGCTAAGACAAAAAATATTTAAGGAAGGTGATTTATCCATGTCTCACTTGAGAAATGAATGATTTCCCATAGGTACCTATAAGAAACTTAAGTATAAAAAAATAGGACCGTGCAAAATCTTAAAGAATTTTTTTCATAATTCTTATCAGTTGGAAGTTCTGGACAAGTTCGATATATCTCCAACATTTAATGTTTTTTAATTGTTTGAGTTACATGAAGGGTAAAATAGTGGCGATGAAAGTACTTTGGATAGATGGGAACAAACACCAGTCAACCGAACTGAGGAAGTGGAATAAATTTTGGCCACAAGGATTGGTAGAAAAACCTGCAACAAGGAATATCGAGAACATTTAGTCAAATGAATAAAAAAAGGATCTGAATATGCATCATTGGTTTCCAAACAAGAAATAATTCCCTGCGAAACTCTTCATCCTTTGGAACAACAACCACATGATATGTGATCTCAAGTGTCTTTTACCAAGGGTATTTGATGCAGGAGAATCTTTGGTTCTAGGTAATCTGCATCAGAGAAAAACATTTTGATTCTATACAAGTTAATTTAGGATAAATAAGGATGGATACAACTCTACTCGACAACTCATGCTATTACTCCTTGTTATAATTGAAAGTATTGCAACTTGTTTCAACTCCTATACTAAAACTCCACACTACATGATTGGTGTTGCAACTCGCTATAACTCTATGCTATAGGATTGGTGCTGCAATTCGTTGCAATTCTTATGTTGCAACTCTACGCTACATGATTTTTAATAGAATTTTTATGCTTCTACGCAACATTATAATTCCAAATTCATTCCATGCAACTCATGAATATTAATTTCCAAGTGGAATTCATTCATGAAGGAAGAGGAAACAAAATTGAATTGAAAAATAGTTGGGCAACGAAAATTCATGACTATTCATCTTTCCGATGGAAGGGGAAACAAATCAACCGATATAAACAACATAAAAAGAAGAGGAAGAAATATGTAGGGATTCATTCGATCTAGAATAAAGGAAGGTTTCTCTCAAGTCAATTTGAAGTGAATGAGACAACCACCAAGAATGAGATCAAGAAAACATGGTGTAATATGTGGAATAAAAACAAAGTAAAGCATTTCTAGTCTGGTGAGAAAAGATGTATTTATCTATTACATTGTAATGAGGGGAATTATGAAATCAATAATAAAAAAAAGGATTCACATCCTATTTTTGTTCTTGTGGTTGTCATTAAATTCTTCTATTCCAGTCTTAGCAACAGTAAATCAATTCTATGTTGTGTATTTGAATATGAGTTTTGTTGTGCATTTTGAAAGCAGAGCATAGTCTTGTAGGTGTTAGAATTGATACATGTATGTGAGTTGAATCACCTATTCACACTCTCTGAGAACTTCTAGTGTTCTCCTCACTCCCAATGTTCAACTAGATGTATTTACAACATCCTCTACTACAAGGTTCTTCCACAAGCTCTTCTTTATCCTATAAGTGCTCCACATTCTCTCTATCACAACTCTCGTGGTTGTAATAATGCTATCAATTTTCTCTGCTACCTGCAATCTATAATTCTTCATAACCATAGTTATTCAAATCATAAAATATTAACCATTACCTGGAAGATATATTCGATATCTTGTCTTCTGAGTATCTTTTCTCAATTTTTCTTCTTGACAGGAATTTCCCCAGTTTTTCAGTAATCCACTAAGGAATTATATATCAAATTAATTTTTCCACCTATCTTTACAATTTGTATAGGATTACTCCTTCTGTTAAATTTTTCTCTGTTTTGATCCTCTATGAAGTTTCACTGATCTCCACAATCCTCCTTTTGCAATTTCGAATTTACAGATTTCCCCTTTCAAAGAGAATTGATACGCTTTGATACCACAAATGATGACCTCCCGGCCTTAGATCCCATAGGTGTAGAATTATAAATCTTAATGTTTCTCAACTCTAGAACTTGAGTTGCCTTCAAAAATCAATATGTGGTCCCAAATCCACCTTAAGAGAAATATTTTGTTCTTTGTTAGAGAACCAAGCATTAGCGCTCAAAAATAGGTGCTAAAACTCTCTCATGATCAAGCGTTGGAACCCCGTGCCAAGGTTCAATTTTTCATCTCCTTTACCACTGTTATCTACCCCTTTACCTTCATAGAATCTTCAACCATAACTAGGTGCTTATCGTCACCAGGTTAACTCTCTTCGCGAGCTATCGAAACTTTTTAACCTTCAATCCCTATTGTTGATCATCACAGGATGGGTCATCCTGATATTTTAAAAATATTTTTTTTAGGTGTCTCGATTCCCAAAGGATACGGTACCCTGAACACACTCGCCCTCCCTTTAGGACCCCAAACACCTACACTATCTCCCCCATCAATCTAGTCCCCAGATTGATCATAGTCATTGTTCGAACTTCTGCTATCGTATTTTTTTCACTATGCACTCCTTCGAATGTCGACTATCAGAACAACTTCCACCATATATCTTTCAAGATATACAGTCTAGAGCTCTTCAGTCTTTTTCTTCTGCTACCCAATTCTTCATCCACCAACGGGCATGTTCTTGCCACATGTCTCCTTCATAGTCATGGATCCAACTGCCACAGAACATTCTTCGATCACCTGGCTTCGGAGAGGTGGAACTTTTCTAGCTCTCTTGACATCGAATGGATGGTATCAAAGGGGAATATTCCTCGATATTGTTTCTATTAGAGTGTTATAATGAACTCCAATGTAA
Source organism: Picea sitchensis (assembly GCA_010110895.2). Classification (NCBI taxonomy): domain Eukaryota; kingdom Viridiplantae; phylum Streptophyta; class Pinopsida; order Pinales; family Pinaceae; genus Picea; species Picea sitchensis. Next base: position 114,257 of record SNQJ01S0077821.1, on the reverse strand, counting down.
TCGGGCTCCGAAAATTGACTCTGAAGGATAGTAAAGTGATGCCACATGTCACTTTCATAGCCGTTGAGCTTAGCTACTCTGAACCCATCTGGACCGTCAGTCACTTCGTCAATGTATATTTTACTCCAAATTTCTATCTCCATATGTTGACATGCATCTTCATCCCAATATCACTTCTTACTTCGAATGAATCTACCTCATTCATTACTCTACCTTCATTGGAGCATTCTTCGTTGCTACATCCTCTTGATTTCGAATGTGTTATCCTGAAGGATTCTCATTAGCACTTCAAGCTCCAATTTCAGGGATACTTCTAGCCATTGATTTGGTAACTTCCACTCCATATCAAATATTGTTCATCTACACCCTTTAAGCTCACAATTAAGTCCTTTCTCTATGAATCGATGGTCACAGTTAATGAATACTCAAGATATGACGATCATTGTTCCCTTACACCTGTAAAGGGGATTAATCATATTCTCTTATCTGTGCACAAATAAGAACTCAATCTTTTATCATACCAACTTCACTACAATTCCACTATGATCTCAATTGGTCCTTAATTGCATTTGGTCATCGGTATCTTCTATGATTTATGCTCAATCCCAATCAACTTCTTATATGTGATGGTTTATTCCCACAGTTCGGTGTGATCCTGCATGTTCACTTGTTAGGAACTAGATAAATGCACAGAGGGTCCAATATGAATTGTTATCATGCAACCAGGGACATTAATCAAGCATAACTACACCCAATTGTGTATTGACACAGAGAGACCATAAACACACATATTTTTATTAATGAATCTATACATGAATACATACACAACCTTCTCATGTCTAGGCTTGATTTACATTAAATTGACCTATTTTTGGCCTTAGGCCATACTTGGCCTCTCACACAGACCTCTAATTCTCCTCTCTCTCTATCTAATTCAACCACACTTTCTCATAGGATTACAACATTTAAAATGAAAGAATTCTGATACAAGAATTTTGTTCAGATCCTAAAATATCTCAACCAATAAATCTCTAGGATCCTTTAGACCCACAAACTCCTCAACTATCTCTCACAACTCTCAAGATCTACTCCATAAATCATATTTGATTACATATTAATCAATGTCAACTCAACAACCTCTATCCTATGAAGTTCTTCTAGAACTCAATAAAGCATAGAGATTACATTAGTTCAATCATAGGGAACCCACTCCCATAGAAAATCAAAAGACCCCCTAGGTCTAATCAACAAGGTTAGGTTAGGAGGAAAAATGTTGCTACATCACATGGTTGACTTATACACTTTACCATGATTTAGTGTGATTAACTACAATTAAATATGCTTCACTATTTTTAATGATGATTTGACTATGGCCCATTATGTTTCATCTTTTTTTCTTGTAAGATAAATCTTTATATTACATTCTAAGAGTAACAAAATATTATGTACAGGTTTTCCCTGGGCTTGGGCTACCAACAAAGGAAGCTAGCCCCAACCCACTGCCAATTAAAATAGTCTACTCCCTCATAGGGCCAAAAAAATGAAATTTCTTCGTTATAATCCCATACATATATACTAAGTGTAGAAAAAAAACATAAATAGAACCTGGGATCATGACAGAGAAACAACATTTCTTAATTGGACTAGTTGGAGTCCATGTTTCTAGACAATTTCCCCCCATTTCATTGTTGATGAGGAGTGTGCCACTCTCGAATGAGGACTAGGTGGTTCATAGTCTCATGGGACCACATTTTTTGCGGTGGAGTGGAAAAAATATCCAACAACAGACTAACCTTCTGATCTAACATCTCCATCTGATGCCTCTGGTCTAGTTTCTCACTTCAATTTCTAATATTAATTGTAGGTGGTCCTCCATCAACCTTATGGTATCTAAAGCGGTCATCGAAGTATTATTTGTCGCATTGGGCATAAATGGGACACTAGATGGGGACATTCTTGGGAGAATTGGAATCAACTCATCTTTAGGAATGGATGGATTGCTTGGAATTGGAGGGTTTGGAACCTTTGTAGCCTCTCCAACCTCGGGCTTCTTCCCCGAGTTCAAACCCCTTAACCTTGCAACCCTGGACCATATTGTCATCTCGAGTTTCATTATGTTTCATCATTATTAAACATTCTTTACCATGTTTGACTATTATTAATTATGGTTGATCATAATAAAAAATTATTACCAAGTATTATCCATTCTCAAGTGAAATCTTCATAGTCTATTATAGTTAAGAATATTTGTCTCAGAATTGTATTATTTTAAATAGCATTTTATTACTATATTATTTAATAATAATGAAATTTTAATTGCATTACTATGATTAATAGTAAACTTTATTATTATAACCTATATTTTATATTTCATATAATAATTATAAAATTTGTAATATTATAATAAAAAAAATTATTAAAATAAATGTAAATGTATTTAATACATTTTTTATTAATTAGTCATGTTTGAATATATTTCTTGGACGAAGTGACTTCATACAAATATCTTGGAATCCATATTTACGACAAGCTTAGTTAGAATTATAACATTGAGAAAAACATTATTGGGGGATGGAAAGCTTATTATGGGCTTGAAAACAATTGTAAATTAGTCGATCTTTGCATATGGGATAAGAAGAAACTCCTCTTTGAGACTCTTGTTACACGTTTTATTTTTTATGGATGTGAAGTCTAAGGATGTAGTATCTCTCGTGAATCATGGAGAAAGAGAGAGAAAATAAAAAAGAATTTTATAACATATAATCTCAAAATTAAAGGAAATACTTCCTATCCCATCCTCCTCTTAGAGGAAACCTTTTCCCCCATTGAGATCATGACTATGACTAGATACCTAATGTATAATAACAAGTTAAACAACATGGAAGACAAGAAGCTTCGTAAAATTGCTTCAAAATCCACTTGTAACAACCATCGACTCAAGCCAGGATGTCATAAAGATGTACAATCTTGGCTAAGCTATTGGGGAATAATGGAAGACACTATTTTTCAAAATAAGGATACTATTAAAAGTATCATCAAATCAAAATTTAAGGAGAAAATGTGGTGTGATAAAGACTTAGAGGAAAAAAAAAAAAGGCATTATAAGGATGTAATCAACCCTAATCTAGAAGATCAAAATTATCTATATGTTTTGAAAAGTGTAAAGAAAAAAATAAGCATTGCTAAGATAAGCTCGAATTCTCACTAGCTCCATAGTGAAACTTGGAATTGGTCAGTTCCTAAAACACCATGGGATGAAAGAGTGTGTCAGATTTGTGACACTAAGAACTGTGAAGAAGAAAAGCACTTTGTCTTAGATTGTCCAACCTATACCCACATTAGATCACAATTTCAAAATATTTTTCTTCCTAACCTTTTAACTCAACAAAACTATGGTGATCTTGGAAATCTCCTCTTAATTCTTTTATAGCACAGAAACAAAATTATGAATAATTGCAAGTAATCTTTTACCCCGTCAAGGTCTATAGACCAATTTAATCATCATCATTATCATCAATATTTTTTATATGTCATATCATATTTATAGAATTATAAGACAATATTATAATTAATACCTAATAGGTTGGAGTTCGGCCACTTTATCGGCCCTATTCTCACTATTATAGTCATCAATATTATTCTTTATGCTGATGATATCGTTCTTATTGAGAGGAGTCCCCATGATCTTGAAAACTGACTAAGAATCCTCAAGGATTTTTGCTCCAATATGGGTATGACTGTTAATACTGATAAGACTAAGGTCATGATTATTAAATCCATTAGATCCCTTATGATACCTTCGTATATGACAACAACAACTTGGAGGAAGTGACTTCATACAAAAATCTTGGAATTGATATTCACCACGAGATCAATTGGAATTATAGCATTGAGAAAAGGATTATTGGGGTATGGAAAGATTATTATGGTTTTGAAAACAATTGTAAATAAGTTGATATTTGGAGTTGGGATATGAAGAAACTGCTCTTTGAGACTATTGTTACACTTGTTATTCTTTATGGATGTGAAGTCTGGGCTATAGTATCTTTCTTGAATCTTGGAGAAAGATAGAGAAAATACAAAAGAATTTTATAACCTATAATCTCAAAATTAAAGGAAATACGCCCTATCCCATACTCCTCCTACAAAAAATCCTCTCCCCCATTGGGAGCATGGCTATGACTAGATACCTAATGTATAAGAACAAGTTAAACAACATGGAAGACAACAAGCTTCCTAAAATTGCTTCAAAATCGATTCATAACCACCATCGACTTAAGCGAGGATGGAATAAAGATGCCCGGTCTTGGCTAAACTATTGGGGAATCATAGAAGAAACCATTTTGAAGAATAACGATACTATTAAAAAATGTGAAATCAAAATTTAAGGAGAAAATGTGGTGTGATAAAGACTTAGAGGAAAAAAAAAATTAAGGTATTATAAGGATGAAATCAACCCTAATCTAGAAGATCAAAATTATCTGGATCTGTTTTGCCAAGTGTAAAGAAAAAAAAGGCATTGCTAAGATAAGAACAAATTCTCACAAGCTCCATAGTGAAACTGGGCATTGGTTAATTCCTAAAACACCATGGGATGAAAGAGTGTGTCACCTTTGTGACACTAATAAGGTTGAAGATGAAAAACACTTTCTCTTAGATTGTCCAGCCTATAGCCATATTAGATCTCATTTTCAAAATATTTGTCCCACTACCAACCTTCCTAACCTCTTAACTCAACAAAAGTATGGTGATCGTGGAAAGCTTCTCTTAATGTTGTTCGAGCACAGAAACAAAATTCTAACGAATTAAATGTAATCACTTACCCTCATAGGGTTTGATAGGCCAATTCGGTCTTAGTGAACGTTAGTCGTCGTCATTGTCGTCGTCGTCCTCCTCCTCCTCCTCCTCCTCCTCATCATCATCACATTTTAAGATATTTTTAATGTGTCAATTAGTTATTAACAACAATTATATTAATAATATTAATATTTTTATATTAACAACAATTATATCATCATCATCATCATCATCATCATATTTTAAGATATTTTTAATGTGTCAATTAGTTATTAACAACAATTATATTAATAATATTAATATTTTTATATTAACAACAATTATATTAATAATATTAATATTTTTATATACATAGATAAATCTATAATTAAAATATAATTGAAAGATACTAATTTTTTTTTAATAAAATACTAAATATAAGTACATTAACTTAAACTAATTAATGTAATTATTTACTCGATAATTTGAAACAAAAATAGTTCCTTAAAGAATCATAAGTCTCACCATTGTATTTCCTTTAATTTTTAAAGACATTGAGACAACATTTGCTTCTATTTGAATTTTCTTTTAATTGTGGAGGAAGTCGGATGTTGTTTGGATGAACAACAAGAAGAGAAAACTTCTCATCGTTCCCTTGTTGTTTTTTGAATTAGCAATTTGAGAACAATAATAATATTGAAAGGTCAATCTTTTTAATCTTTTGTCCATGGTTTATCAAAGAAATATAAACATTTTATATTTATAATATTTGTTATTCTTGTTATCCTATCACACTTTATATAATCATGAAGTTTTATAGAATCTTCATGTATTTTACATTATCAAAGAGAGGTTTTATTCCAAGTGTGCTTTATATCATATTTTTGTGTTTTGATGAACAACAACAAGAGAGAACTTCTCATCGTTGCCTTGTTGTTTTCTGAATTATGATATTTGTTATTCTTGTTATCCTATCACACCTTATATAATCGTGAAGTTTTATAGAATCTTCATGTATTTTACATTATGAAAGAACGGTTTTATTCCAAGTGTGCTTTATATCATATATTTTTTTTATGAACAACAAGAAGAGAGAACTTCTCATCGTTGCCTTGTTGTTTTCTGAATTATGATATTTGTTATTCTTGTTATCCTATCACACCTTATATAATCATGAAGTTTTATAGAATCTTCATGTATTTTACATTATCAAAGAGAGGTTTTATTCCAAGTGTGCTTTATATCATATTTTTTTGTTTTGATGAACAACAACAAGAGAGAACTTCTCATCGTTGGCTTGTTGTTTTTTGAATTAGCAATTTGAGAACAATAATAATATAGAAAGGTCAATCTTTTTAATCATGGTTTATCAAAGAAATATAAACATTTTATATTTATGATATTTGTTATTTTTGTTATCCTATCACACCTTATATAATCATGAAGTTTTATAGAATCTTCATGTATTTTACATTATCAGATAGAGATTTTATTCCAAGTGTGCTCTATATCATATTTTTAAAGTTCTATAGAATCTTCATGTATTTTACATTATCAGAGATAGTTTTTATTCCAAGTATATTTTATATCATATTTTTTCTAGTTCTAGTTTTATCTCTTAATAAAGTGTCATTGTGAGAGAAAATCAACTTTATCAGAGAGAGAGGTTTTAATCTAAGTGTGCTCTATATCATATTTTTAAAGTTCTATAGAATCTTCATATATTTTACATTATCAGAGATAGTTTTTATTCCAAGTATGCTTTATATCATATTTTTCTTAGTTCTCGTCTTATCTCTTGATAAAGTGTCACTGTGAGAGAAAATCAATTTTAAAAAGTACTTTAATTCATATATTATATACTTGTAACAATACGATAAATACAATGTGTAAAATATGGCCATCAATTTGGAATAAGGGAAAGGAAACTATATTGATATGCTATGATATTAAGTATTAATCTTTTAATTAACAAAATATTTACATTTTAATTATTTTTAAAATTAATCTAAAGTTAAAATAAATTTATTAGAAACTTCAAAATTTTAATAAATTCAAAATTAATCTTTTAATTAACAAAATATTTACATTTTAATTATTTTTAAAATTAATCTAAAATTAAAATAAAGTTATTAGAAGCTTCAAGATTTTAATAAATTCAAAGTTAAATTCAAAAGAAAAAGTTAAATTCAAAAGAAACATGTTAAGATTGGCTAAAGACAAACACAAAGTTCTCTTACATAACATATATGTCATGGGTATTCAACAATGAATCATCCTTAGGTAGATGGTTCTAATGAGGCAAATCGAAAGTTGTGGTTTTATTAATTATATCATGTTTGATATGTCCTAGCGCTATATGAGTTCTATTCAAATCAAGAGTGTCGATGATCCATGTTGATTACAATTAATATAGGTGCTTCTATTAATGTTAATTTGAAAGAGTAGGAAGTGATTTTTATAACGTTCTTGTTATCAAATAATCAAGGAATTGTTATACTTGAAATTGTTATATTTTTTAAATATAATAATTTTGGTTATTATGTTTGTTTAATTTTCTGTCTTCTATTATATACATAGTTAATTTTATACTCTCGATTACTTTAACTTTTGAAAATCCTATTTTAACTTTTGAGGATTTTATTTTAATTTTTATGTTGTCATGGTTTAGTAGTGTTTTTTTTAAATAACTTTTAATATGCAATATTGTTTTAACATGGAGACACAAAAGACAAAATTGGGTTAGTTTTTAAACAATGAATACATACTCCTTTGTTTCTTGTGTAACTAAATAAAAGGTATTGTGGGTTTCTTGTGGTTACATTTTCATTAATTTTTTTTTCATTATATATGTTAATTTTAGTTTATTGACAAAATACTTTTAATAATATATAGGTGAAATGGAATTAGAAAATACTCTTAAAATGGATGATAGAAAAAAAATAGTTAGAGGGAGAATTTTACAACCTAATAGGTTAGTATATTCAAGAAATAAATGAGTATTGTTTTTTTAACAATTTTATTTTTAATTGATTTAAAAGATAAGAAAACTATAATTTAATTTTAATAGATATAAAAATGAAAAAACTTTAATTAAAAATATGACAATATATCATTAACCACCTAAAAAATAACCAAAAAATAATAAAAAACACAATGGCATGGCATGAATTGAAGTAATAATTACTCAAAATAATGTGATAGATATCGTTTTCCCAAGTAAAATAATGTTTCTTCTATAAAGTATTAACATTATGTAAACTTGTATAAAATTTCTGAGTGGGCTTAATGGTTAAGAACATGTGTTTCATCCTAAAAAATTACAAATTCAAATGCAAAGGAGGTAGGGTATGTATTCTTCCATAGATTTTACCAATAATTCCTTATCCCACAAAAAAGAAAATCACATACACCAATTTAATATTTTTATTATTATTATTATTATTATTATTGTTATTATAATAATTTATTTTTAAAATTACGACCAAGCCACATCAGATTGGTGTATGAAACCTCCTTGTTTGTAAGACAAAAAACAAAAATTATATAAATCATTGAACAATTTCAAAACAGAATTATCTATTGTCTAAAGAAGAAATTACATTAGATATAAAAGAAATTTGCAAAAAATTCACGTTATTCTGAAATGATGTCATCGGATACTATGATATTATAATACTGTAAAAAAAAGTCAAGATTATATAGATAACCTTTTAAAATAAAATACTCACTAAATATAAATTAACGCATCACAAGTTGAGATATTGCGAATATTTATATAACCCAAATAGAAACGTGAATATTTTTTTGAGGACAATGCAATGGCATTCGTAGGCCGCGTGTTCGCTACATGGAACCCCATGCGTTCACCTTTAGTTATGCATTTTTTCGAGGGCAATGCAATGGCATTTGGTTAATAATTCATTAACCCGTGCATGGAACCCCATGAGTTCACGTCCGCTCATGTCAAGTTTTGTTGCTACCATTCTCAAGAAGAGATGATGCCCATGGTTGAATCCGGTGGCTCTAAGTTGCATTCCAGTCGTCAGAACCAAAGACCATGATTTTGTCATCAACATACATAGGTAGTGGTTTTGTCAATCGTTGTTGGTGCTTTGAAGGGGAAGGATGGCCCTGATATTCTAGTTGTCTGAAGATTCAGATCGTGTTTTGAAGGATTATTGGAAGTGTGGCATGATCTTAAGAGGTGGACGACGACATTTGATGTGAAGATTGAGGAAATTGACATAGTCCCGACCTAGGTGAAATTGTCGAGCCCCCCATTGGTTTTTTGGTCTGAGGACGGTTTCCAACGATTGGAAACTCCCTTGGGGTACTTCGACCCTGGTATGTATTTCAGAAGCATTGGTTTGATGACAATGGTGTGGATTCTTGTTAGATTGGACCTAAAGGATGGTCTAGTGGACTACATTTCTTTCAAAAATACATCGCTAAAAAATTATCAATACAACAATTAAAGTTTCTCTTTAAAAGCTCGTAAAAAGTAATGGGTGCGTAAAGAAAAGCGCTTGGACCCTACGAAGGTGGAGGCTCAAAATAATTATTCATTGGAAGTTAAGGATGGTGCACATTTCTCTTCTTAGAAAGGAGACAAGCCTACAAATGTTTCTCCTAGACTGGAAGCTTCACATAGTTCTCTCCTCTACTGGTTTCTCTAGCCATGCATGAGGAGGGGCCTCAGAAAGGAGACAAGCCTGCAAATGTTTTTCCTAGAGAGAAAGCTTCTAACCAAGAGGTTTCTTTGCATTGTTCTTCATCTAAAAATCATTCATCAAGGGCACTAGTAGCTCTCATTTGTTTTCAGGTAAACATATATTCTCTTTGGACCCCTAGTTATCTTGTTAATATTCCTTCTTTGAGATTTGGGGATTCAGAGTCCTCATGTAGTATGGTGAGGAGTCAAACATTGCAGATTCCTTGAATGTATGAGCTTTGGGAATTGAGAGTCCTCAGGTAGTATGGTCAGGTAGTATGGTGGGGCGTCGGACATTGCAGATTCCTATGATTGTCTTTCCTGTATTTGAGAACCTCCACCTCCCATTCTTGAAACCTTAGATAGGAGTTCCTTGGAATTCTCTTCCTTCTTCACTAACATAAGATTTATTGTTTGAAGGTAGTAATAGATGACTGAGAACGAGGGATAGAGCTCATATGTTTATCTTGGGATTCTCCATGGGGTTTATAAGATTATGTATCTTACTTGAAATTCTACTCAGAAACCGCAATAATATCCTTTCCCATCTCTTCTTCATGAACCTTCATCGAAACCTAGTCTAATGAATCCAAACTAGTGATTCATTGAAGAATTGCATATTTTTACTACAAGTGAAAACCTATTCTAGAAACTAGTTTGTGATTTTCTCAATTAATTTATTGTATTACTATGATTGTTGACTATTATTGTATAAATAAACCACAACTTACCATATAAGTAGAATCTTTAAAGGATCCATCGAATCTCGGAAGCTTGAAATATCTTAAAAATATAGACCTTCTATAACAGAAATGAGGTTTGCATAAATTTAATTGATGTTATGTAAACAATAAACAATTGAAGGAAAAAAAACATGGTTAGATTCTGAAAAAGATAGCTTTCTCAAAAATATAGTCCTTTTATAACAGAAATGAGGTTTGCATAAATTTAATTGATGTTATGTAAACAATAAAAATTTGAAGAAAAAAAAGACGGATAGATTCTGAAAAAAATAGCTTTCTCAAAAAAGTCAAGCTAAAATCAACCTAAGCTTATAACTTCATAATCAGAAAATGAAAAAAAAAGAGTGGTAGAAAGATTCTGAAGCACTCATTTCTTTACTAATTGATATACTATGCTTGTATGTAGGAATTCCCTCGATCAATAATGACTCGCTGACAAACAAATGAAAAATCTGAGCATACGAACTATTACGAACTATTGAAAAGAAGAACAACCAGCGAAGGCTCCATTGCAAATAATGTAATGTATGGGTAGCTTAATCTTATATTGTAATGGCAGGCGGTGAGGAGGTTCATAGGCGGTGAGGCGGTGCACTAATGTTCAAAGTCATTATCAAAGCTAGAACCTAGATTGCATCAATGTTCAAATGTAGTGTTAAAACCAAAACCTAGGCTGCAGAGCTAGTGTCAAAGTGTGTCAAAATAGTCACTCACAAAATACAAAATAGTTATTTTTAATTTATTTTTTAATTTTGACAATTCTCAAAAAACAATTGCACATACTAGGGGAATTAAGTCACATCTATAGAACAATCCAAAATTAGATTTATAAAATTTAATAAATAAAAAACAATTTGGTTTTAAAAAATAAATTACCTTAATATTAAATTTCCAAGAAAACTTTGGATATCATCCCATTTTGAACAAATAATAGAAGGTCGACGTAGTTTGACCGAAATCTATAGTCCCTGGACTAATAAGTAGAGTATCTAACTGATTTCCCAATTAGGAAAATGATTTTCTCATAGAAATGCATTGTTATGTGGGTTACCTTTGTATTTTGGCTTAAAAATTTGCAAAGGTAAGTAGAATGTGATGTTGTCACCTCTTGCATTACTTATGACCATTATAAAAAAATAAAATCTTGTTCGTTTTACAATTTCAGAGTTGTGGGTTGTTTACGTTACTCAAATTTGTCTTTTTGATTTTTCTATTTACTGTATTTTATTTTAAAATTTAAACAATAATCTCATTTTCTTTTTTTGTGTATCCCATTTTACTTCCTAAATTGCAAAGTCATTTATTTCTTTTATTATATTTAAAAATATTTCATTTATAAATAATAACATAATAAAAGTATTTATTTTATACATAACAAATTGTCATTCTCATATAAACATATACTTTTCATTCTAACATTTAATTCTATTTACAATATTTATAAAATGACACAAAATATGTCTTAGAAAGTTTTAGAGATTTTAAATATAATGATTATTCATTTCTATTTTTTGAAATTTTGAAAAATAAAATATTTTAATATTTGTAAAATGTATACTTTTAGATGTTAGAAAGTCAAAAAATTTCACTATCAATCAAATTCGAATTCGACTTCAAACATGGTAACTATGGAGTAAACCATACTTATGAGTCGTCTGTACTTTTCCCATGGGCGTCCAGAGACAAAAGGGGTTGTTTTTAATGCTGGAACCTACCATGAGAAACGAGCCCATGTGTGCGATCTAGGGTTCGATTCTCAATGCCTTTATACTCAAGAATTAATCTGCACAACAAACTATTATACAACAACAATATCCGTATTTTATCTGGAAATCTCAACAATCCACGTAGTCCCGGCTGTAATGCACCAACCATCATTCACCCTTCAATAGAAAAGGAGGGCAATGAATGGATTCTCCCTGAAACCAGAAGCGAGATGTCTTCCAGCACAGTTACTCATGCCCAACTATGTCCTTGCTACTCGAAGTTGGATTAACATTTATGTGACTTCTTTCTTCTCCTATGAGGTTCAATTAAACCAATCTTGTCCTATCAAATATTGAGTTCGAAGGGATTTTCAAGTTTATTTAGTTATATAACGTCGCCATAGTCTGAAAGCTCTAAATATCGTGTTAAAGTCACTTTACTAGTCCAATCCAAATCTGATGAGAGAAATTGAGAAAATGGCTTTACCTTGAATTTGAGTTGTTTGGGTTTATGTCTGATTGAAAAGATAGCCTTTCCGACTGTTGTTTAGTTAGTTCTGAAGATTGACAGGAGGCCTGGAATTTCAAATTTACTTGTGAAAATTTGGAGACGGTTATTTGGTTTTTATGTTAGTTATTTTAAGTTTTTTTTGGCAGACTTAATTTTTTTTTGCTGTTATATAAATCTTGTTTTTGGAACTTCAAAGGAAGAAATATTATCTGTTTTGGTGGGGGAAATAAAAGCATAACTAAATCATTTCCACCAAACTCATTGCAAATTACAAGCAATTAGATTCCAAATTTTACATCTAAACTTTGAGTAAAAGTGAAGTGTAAGCAAGACTAAGAATAGGGCAACATCAAATTTCATTTACTGTTTCATTTACTTTTAGAACTAAACTCTGTCGAGTTTATAGCTGCCTAGGTTTCAAAGACTTTATATCTGCCTTGGGTTTCAAAGACCTTAAATAAAATAAGTACCTACCAAAAATTGTGACGGATAACTTAAGATGAAAAAAACGTCCAGTGGGACGTCAAATTCCAGGCCTGTAAATACTGTTTGACAGACTCTTTCAGTTTTGACTGGGATTTAAATTTACGAAGTAGCTAAGGATTTCTGAGTTATGAACCACTATTGGTGTATTGCGCCAGCTTGAATGAACACTTGTTGACTAGATCACCCACGTGTGAAGCATGTAGGAGAAAAAGGTATTTCTTTCCCTGATTCACTACGTGTCACTTCTTTCTTCCAGAACAGATAAATAAAACTCCACAAACAAGTGCATGCGCCGCCTGCTAAAACTGAGGTATGGTTTTTGGTTTTTTTTCATTGGTGGCTTTACCCACATGAGCAAGTTAATTAAAAAATCATTTTTTCCTAAAACTTGATCATCAAATGTAACCAACTGGTGATAAGTGAGATTTGGTGTGGGTTTCTTTTCCATCAAAGAAAATTTTTTTATGGTAAGTGAAAAGGGTGACTTAGGGGCTTCACATTCTATTATTTATTAATTTTCTCAAAAGAATTTTTATGCAAAGCCTCGGATGTTTATGGTAAAAAATGAAGGTGTTCCAAGTTTGCAAGACAAATTTGGCATTTTTATTGAAAAAGAGAATCGTTTGTTGTTCGGTTCGTTCACGCTTGTGCTTGGAATTGAGAATTTAGGGTTTATCGAGAGTTGATAAAGAAAAACCCCAAGACATCAATATATCAATCTTCAACTAAACACTTACCCAGAACGCTATGAGGATAATAGAGATCATCTGGTCTTGTATCAACGATGAAGGACTAAATACACAAAAATCCATTTAGGTTGGCATTCAAAGAATTCATTGCAAAATACTTCACATTTACCAATATACAACAACAACACCCACATTTGATTAACACTTGATCAACACATCATAAGACCAGAATTATTGTAGCTTTGTTATCTTCATTCAACCATCCACAAACATACTTTAAGCAACTCATCAATGGACAACAATAGAGCCTTCCTTTCTTATACATTTTCCTAGTGTTATATACATAGCGCTATGTGCTTCCCTTCAGATTGTCCAAATGTGACAGACTCATATACTTACAACCAGAGACATTCCAAAACATAGGCTCAAAGAGAGTTGAAGGACATCGACTAACAACAACAACAATACCCCCAACTATCAACCAACATCCAATTGACTAACTCTCTTTATGTTTTTGTTGCTCCCTTTCATCTACTTCTTGGCTCTAGCGTTCTGTCCCTTTCAGTTCTTCCCCACTCGCTCCACTGACTACCAGTCCCACACACTTTTTTCACCTACATGCATTTCACATAGCCTCTTTAGAATCATGGCAATCTCAAACACCTTGCTAGCTCATCTTCTTACTTCTCCAAGATCCCTCATGCTGCCTGAAGTAATAATTCAAGGAGATTTCCCAAAGATTTTTTTCTTGATTCCTGTGTGCATGAAGTGTCTTCTTAATTTATAACATGCATCACAAAACTCAAACTGATGTGCATTGGCAGAAATTGAATTGGTGTGCATTAACAAAACTTGATCCGAAGCGCACACTTCTTGTCACCCCTCACATAGTTGCTTCAGCACGCGCAAAACTAGAATAGGCATGACAAACTTTGTTTGTGCATGAGCACGATATTTACCCAAAAATTTAGGTACCAACTGCCCCCCACCACTATTATTTTTCTCGTCCTCGAACTAAGTGCATCATGGAGTGATTGATGGGACAAAGAGAACTGTCTTCATCAGTTCCTTAACGAACTCCTTGAATTAGCGATCATGCTCATTGGCATTTCCTTGAAGTTCCTAGGTGAGTTGAACAAGCACATCTGCATGAGTTGTTGTGATGTGAGGGTCTGTCAGGTCCATTGTCACCGTTTTATCGATCAAGGGGCTGGTAGCAACTTATGCGTTTATCAATCAGGTATAAAAAACTAAGGCCTTATTAGTCGCAGTAGTGATTAGCTCTAACATGCTTTGTTGCTCAACCTGAATGGAAACAATATCTTTTGTTTTGGATGCAATAACGTTCGAGCACTCACCTAGAGGTAGAGAGGCCAAGCTACTCTTTTGTTGTGTGACCTCATCCTCGATCGCGCGAACTATATCATCAATGGTACTAAACTCGAGAGGGTTATGCACATGAGTCCATAAATTGGGACTGCAGTTGACCACCCTCGAAAATTCCTTCAATCTGTGTTGGCCCTCTTGGATAGTTGCTTTGGCTGAAGTAAGCTTCTTCTGTATGTAAATTGCCTCCAGGTTTGTTTGATTGAGTGGCAGAAGTAAAGTTGTAAGTTGTGAGTCCAAATTTTGTAAGTGATCATTTACGATCGATATTGTAACACAAGGGGGAATGTTGCAACCTTCTATTGAGGTCATCATTATTTGTGCATATAAACTATCCACCATCCATATGAGGTCAATGAACATTGTACTAATATGAGTATATTGAGCCTTTGCGGTTCCCTGGGCCACAAATTCTATATCGTATTGTTGTTGTAAGGCCTGGTGATCCTGAACGATTTGGTGGTTTCGTTCACACTCGCATGTGTCCTTCTTAACCCTGGGGGATAAGCACCCAATTTATTCCAAAGTTGACTAAGAAAAAACCCAAGGCATTGACATATGAATCATCTGCCAAAAATTGAAGAATGTCTCACCTAAGATGCTATGAGGATCACATATAATATCATCTGGTCTTGTGTGAGTGATGAAGGACTAATTAGATAGAAATCTATCTGGGTTGGTATTCAGACAATTCATTGCAAACTACTTAACAACTACCATTATACAACAACAACACCCACATTCAATTGACACATGGTCAACACAGCATAAGACCATAATCATTGTAGCTTTAAATTATCTTCATTCAACCATCCACAAACATACATTAAGCGACTCATAAATTGAAAGCAACAGAGCCTTGCTCTCTTATACATTTTCCCAGTGTTACATTACATAGCGCCATGCATTTCCCTTCATACTCAGACTTACAACTAGAGACATTAAAAAAAATAGGCTCAGAGTGATCTCAAGGACATTGACTAACAAGAACAATAATACACCCAACTATCCACTAGCAACCAACTGACTAACTCTCTTTTTGTTTTCATTTCTCTCTTTTATCTGCTTCTCAACTCTGGCAATCTATCACTTTCAGTTATGCCTCACTCACTCCTCTGACTTCCAGTCCCACACACTTTTGTCACCAGTATGCATTCCAAGTAGCCTCTTTGGAATCATGGAAATCTCAACTACCTTTCGAGCTCAACCTCTTGCTACTCCATGATCCCTCGTGCTTCCTGAAGAAATTATTAGGGAGATTTCTCGAATATTATTTTCTTGATTCTGGGGTGCATGCAGAGTCTTCTTAATTTCTAGCGCGCATGACAAAAATAGGACCAATGCGCAATGGCCAAAATTGGACTGGCACACATTAATAAAAACTTGATCTGGCGCGCATGCCTCTTGTCACCCCTCTCACAACTCCTTGAGCACATGCAAAAATTGAATAGGCACACACAAATTCATTTGTGCATGAGCACAATATTTACCCAAAAGTTGAGGTGCCAACATTTGTTAAGTTGTCTAGTGCTAGAGAATGAGTTGTAAAAACCATAGTAAAATTGTTTCATTTTTTTGTGGAATTGCATCCTTCATCTACCCAAAATTTGAATAATGGGATCATAGGCCCACTAGGTATACTTGTGTGCAATTATGTTTTATTTCTTTCTTGCTAATTATCTTATGTGTCTAGTTATTTGACACATTTAATTTGGAAAATAATGCACACACATGGAGTACACAGTGACTTAATGCAATTCAATGACAAATTATTGCTAATCAAATCATATGCAATCCATACTCGAGAAATCAAGTTTTCAATCATACCAACAATTGACAAATCAAGTTAATAATCAATTGATAATGTTATGAACTCAAATATTTTCCAAACATTCAAATTTGAAAATCAATTGTAACTTGCAAATAGTCTTTTTTGTAAGCTTACTTATGTTTTTCAAACCAAGTTGAATTATACTTGTTGGGTGCATTCTTGGTTGATCTATGACACCCATTTTTTATTATTCATTGAAATGATTGAGTAATTGAATTTTATAAAGGGTGGAGTCACAAGAATCCCTTTTTGTTGGCGAGTCATTTGTGATCAAAACCTTGCTTCAGAAGGAGGCTTTATTTAGTCTTTAAAAATGGCTCAAGAACTATTCGAGTTACTGAACTCTCTAATAATCACTGTCGAAGACAATATAATATCATTTTGTAAAGAAACTCTTAAAACAATTCTGACTTATTTGCAAGTGTTGCAAGATAAAGTTAAATTGCTTCAAACTCAGACTCAACTACCTCATGATGAACTCCAGTGAAAGAATCTTCATCATTCTGAACTAGTCCTTGTTTAGAACAACCCACTTTTTCAAATTAATGATGATTCCAATCAAAATTCCAGACTTGATCAACTCATTGAAATAACTTTAGTTGAAATTTTATATGAGGATGAATTTATTCATTAACAAGTTTGGCATACTCTTTCCAATCCCAGTGTCATACCTTGGGAATAAATTAGAAACAACATTCGAAGAACATGACTGAGATAACATAATGAAGGTAATTTTCAAATTCTAGATTATTCAAAACCAATCCACGTCAACAGTGTAGGAATGATTCAAGAATTTTCAACTTCACTTGTGACAGTTTAGCATCAGAATTCAAAGTGTCAAAATTGTTAACAAGTTGGTCATATGGATGATCAATGTTTTTATCGTTTTTATCTCCATCCTTGTCAAAATTGCAGTAATAATAATCATTCATTATATATATTCTCCAAGCTAAAGAATCCTAAATAATTAAAGATTCACTATGGGTGGATCAATCATTGCAAATGGTCATCAACAAACAAGAACTTAATTAAGTCTTATCATAGAATTCAATCTCAAGAAGAGAGACATCTTGTGGAAAATAGTCATTCAATCTTTTCTCCTTGCACCTTAGAAGAGAACATGAACACAAATAGTGAAATGATAATGGCACTCTCTTGCACCTCAAAGGTGGGAAAGTGATGATGAAACTCTCCTTCACCTTAAAGGACCAAGTGTGCCAGTGAATTGAAAATGGTTAGTGGTTAACCAAAACCACCAATATAGTGATGAATTGGTTCAATGTAACCCACATGAAAACATATGACTTCTCAACATTTTTTTGATAAAGGGGGGAATGCACATGGTTGTCAGAATTCAAGTTTCAACAATAACAAACAATATGCCATATGGGCATCAATAGTATATAGATGGTAGATATAAACAAAAAAATTTCCAAATGGGAAATAACATTGTGTATATGGTAGAGTTGAACAACAAATTACCAAATGGGAAACAACAATCTATAGATGGAAGACGTATACAAACTAAACACCAAATGGATTTGGGATTTAAGTAGTTCTAGTGGGAAACCTTGTTTACTACTCAATTGTTATTTGGAAAAATGATTGGGATGTTGATTAACACCATTTTTGTGTTATATTTTAGAGAAATATTGTGCACATTTTGTTCATCTAGATGACCATTTGGCGAGGCATAGGAGACATATATCCATTTGCATTGTATATTCGCATTTGATTGAGTTGTTACGCATTTTCAGGGATGTCTCATACTTGTATTTGATTCGCTTCTCTTGATTTTCTCTTGATTTTTAGTGAACAAATTATTTTAAAACAGTGGGATTTTGCAGATTCTATCAGTTTCAATATCCATATTTCCTATTTTTTTCAAGTAGATATTCATTGAGGCTTAAATGATGACTTTCACCATGAGTACTTGGGGATGATACCCATCCTAATTTCTTTTTTGGTATTACTATTCATACTTATGATTTAGGGGGAGGAATGTTAGCCTATGACACCCTATACAATCATGAATTCTGACACCACCTTGATGTATTTCTCATTATGGGATATATTTTTTATTGTGAGTGTGTTCTAGATCCTACTTTGCTTCCTCCTTGTAATATATCTTGATGAGATGTTGGTGTGAGAGAAAATCAATTTTAAGAAGGTCTCACCTGGAACATCATGTGGATCATAGAGACCATATGGTCTTGTATAAACGATAAAGGACCAAATACACAGAAATCCATCTAGGCTGGCATTCATAGAATTCATTGCAAAATACTTAACATTTAACAATATAAAACAACAACACCCACCTTTGATTAACACTTTATCAACACATCATAAGACCAAAATCACTACAGATTTATTATTTTCATTCAACCATCCATAGACATACTTTAAGCAATTCATCAATTGATGGCAATAAAGCCTTTCTCTCTTATACATTTTCCCAGTGTTACATACATAGCGCTATGTTCTTCCCTTCAAACTGTCCAAATGTGACATACTCATACTTACAACCAGAGACATTACAAAACATAGGCTCAGAGGGAGCTCAAGGACATTGACTAACAACAACAATAATACCCCCAAATATCAACCAACATCCAATTGACTAACTCTCTTTCTATTTTTGTTGCTCCCTTTTATCTATTTCTTGGCTCTGGAATTTTGTCACTTTCATTTCTTCCCCACTCACTCCTCTGACTACCAGTCCTAACGTTTTTTTCACCTACTTTCATTCCACATAGCCTCTTTAAAATCAAGGAAATCTCAAATACCTTGCCAACTCATCTTCTTACTTCTTCAGGATCCCTCATGCTTCCTGAAGTAATCATTCAAGGAGAATTCCCAAAGATTCTTTTCTTGATTCCAGTGTGCATGTGGTTTCTTCTTAATTTCTAGCATGCATCACAAAACACAAACCAATGTGCTTTGGAAGAAATTGAACTGACACGCATTAACAAAACTTGATCTCAATGTGAAAAACTAGATAGGCGTGAATAACTTCGTTTGTGTGCGACCACGATATTTACCCAAAAATTTAGGTACCAAACGGCCCCCACCACTATTATTTTTCTAGTCCTCGAACTAAATGCATCATGGAGTGATCGATTCCATGAAGAGAAACATATTCATGAGTTCCTGAACGAACTTCTTTTATTAGCGATCAGGATCATTAAGAGTTCCTTGAAGTACTTAGGTGAGTTGAACAAGAACATATGCATCAACTGTTGTGACCTGAGGGCCTATCACATCCATTGTTGCCATGTTATCGATCAAGGGGCCGATATAAAGCTATGCATCTATCAATCGGGTATAAAATACTAAGGCCTTATCAGCCACAATAGTGATTAGCTATTAGATGCTTTGCTTCTCATCCCGAATGGAAACAATTGCTTTTGTTTTGGATGCAATAGTGGTTGGGTGCTCACCTAGAGGTGGAGAGGCCAAGATACTCTTTTGTTGTGTGACCTGAGACTCAGTCGTGTGAACTATATCATCAATGGTACTCAAATTGGGAGGGTTTTGTACATGACTCTATAAATTGAGGCTACAATCAACCACCCTCGAAAATTCCTTCAATCTGTGTTGGCCCTCTTGGATAGTTGCTTTGGCCAACGTAATCTTGTTATGTAGGTAAATTTCCTCAAGTTTTTTTTGATTGAGTGGCAGAAGTAAATTTGTAAGTTGTGAGTCCAAATTGTGTAGGCGAGCCTATACAGACGATATTGTAACACAAGGTGGAATGTTTCTACCTTCTATCGAGGTTGTCAGTATTTGTGCATATAAACTATCCACCATCCCTATGAGGTCAATGAACATTATAATAATATGAGTATATTGATCCTTTGTTGTTCCCTGGGACAAAAATTCTATATCATATTGTTGTTGTAAGGCATGGTGATCCAGAACCATTTTTTGGGTTCGTTCACACTCGCGCATGTCCTTTTTAACCCTGGGGGTTGAGCACCCAAGTTCGTCCAATTTGACCAACAAAAAACCCAAGGCATTGACATATGAATCATATCCCAAAAATTGAATAAGGTCTCACCCGAGACGCTATGAGTATCACATGTATCATTTGGTCTTGTGTCAGTGATGAAGGAATAATTAGATAGAAATCTATCTGGGTTGGCATTGAGAAAATCCATTGCAAACTACTTAAAAACTACCAATATAAAACAACAACAACCACATTCAATTGACACATGATCAACACATAATAATACCATGATCATTGTAGATTTAAATTATCTTCATTCAACCATCCAATGACATACATTAAGCGACTTATAAATTGAAATCAATAGAGCCTTGCTCTCTTATACATTTTCCTAGTGTCACATTAGATAGCACCATGCATTTCCCTTCAGAATCGAACTTACAACCAGAGACATTAAAAAACATAGGCTCGCAGTGATCTCAAGGACATTGACTAAGAAGAACAATAATACTCCCAACTATCCAATAGAAACCAACTGAATAACAGTTTTTTTGTTGTCATTGCTCTATTTTATCTTCTTCTCCTCTAACTATTAGTCCTGCACACCTTTGTCACCCACATGAATTCCACGTAGCCTATTTGGAATCATGGCAATATCAACTACCCTTTGAGGTCAACTTCTTACTACTCCATGACCCCTCGTGCTTCCTGAAGTAATCATTGGAGAGATTTCTCGAAGATTCTTTTCTTGATTCTAGCGTGCATGCGATGTCTTCTTAATTTCTAGCATGCATCACAAAACTAGGATCGATGAGCAATGGCCAAACTTGAACTGACACACATTAATAAAACTTGATCTATTGTGCATGCCTCTTGTCATCCCTCGCACACATAAATTCGTTTGTGCATGAGCACAATATTTACTGAAAACTTTAGGTGCCAACATTTGTTCAGTTGTTTAG
The DNA here is from genome assembly GCA_010110895.2 of Picea sitchensis. NCBI lineage: Eukaryota > Viridiplantae > Streptophyta > Pinopsida > Pinales > Pinaceae > Picea > Picea sitchensis. The sequence goes on along the minus strand of SNQJ01S0077821.1, from coordinate 92,498 downwards.
TGCTAGAGAATGAGTTGTAAAAGCCATAACAAAATTGTTTCATTTTTTTGTGGAATTGTGTCCTTCATCTATCCGAAATTTGAATAACAAGATCATATGCCCACTAGGTGTACTTGTGTGCAATTATGTTTTATTTCTTTCTTGCTAATGATCTTATGTGTCTAGTTATTTGACACATTTAATTTGGAAAATAACGCGCACACATGGAGTACAAGGTGACTTAATGTAATTCAATGACAAATTATTGATAATCAAATCATATACAATTGCGCATATGCAATGAATATTAAAGAAATCAAGTTTTCAATCATACCAACAATGGAAGAATCAAGTTAATAATCAATTGAGAATGTTACGAACTCAATTATTTTCCAAGCGTTCAAATTTTAAGATCAAATGTAACTTGCAAATAATCTTTTTTGTAAGATTACTTATATTTTTCAAACCAAGTTGATTTGTACTTGTTCGGTGCATTCTTGGTTGATCTATGACACCCATTTTTTATTATTCATTAAAATCATTGATTGAGTGATTGAATTTTATAAAGGATGGGGTCACAAGAATCCCTTTTTGTTGGCGAATCAATTGTGATCAAAACCTCCGTTTAGAAGGAGGCTTCATTTAGTCTTTAAAAATGGCTCAAGAACTATTCGAGTTACTGAACTCTCTAATAATCACTATTGAAGACAATATAATGTCAATATATAAAGAAACTCTTAAAACAATTCTAACTTATTTGCAAGTGTTACAAGATAAAGTTAAATTGCTTCAAACTCTTACTCAACTTCCTCATGATGAACTCCAGTGAAAGAATCTTCATCATTCTGAACTAGTCCTTGTTTAGAACAACCCAGTTTTTTAAATTAATGATGATTCCAATCAACATTCCACACTTGATCAACTCATTGAAATAACTTTAGTTGAAATTTTATATGAGAATGAATTTATTCATTAACAAGTTTGGCATACTCTTTCCAATCCTAGTATCATACCTTGGGAAGAAATTAGAAACAATAATCGAAGAACATGACTGCGATATGATAATTACGTTACTTTTAATATTCTAGATTATTCCAAACCAATCCATTTCAATGGTGTAGGAATGCATCAAGAAGTTTCAACTTCATTTTTTCTAGTTTAGCATCAGAATGAAAAGTGTCTAAATTGTCAACAAGTTGGTCATATGGATGATCAATGTTTTAATCGTTTTTATCTCCATCCTTGTCAACATTGCAGTAAGAATAATCATCCATTATATATATTCTCCAAGATAAAGAATCCTACAAGATTAAATATTCACTATGGGTGGATCAATCATTGAAAATAGTAATCAAAAAACAAGAACTTAATTAAGTCTTATCATAGAATTCATTCTTGAGAAGAGAGACATCTTGTGGAAAATAGTCATTTAATATTTTCTCCTTGCACCTTAGAAGAGGGCATGAACAAAAATAGTGAAATGAGAATGGAACTCTCTTTCACCTCAAAGGGGGTAAAGCAATGATGAAACTCTCCTTCACCTTAGAGGACAAAGTGCGCCAATGAATTGAAAATGGTTAGTGGTCAACCAAAACCACCAATATAGTGATGAATTGGTTCAAGGTAACCTATGACTTCTAAACTTTTTGTTGACAAAAGGGGGGAATGTACATGGTTGTCAGACTTCAAGTTTCAACAATAACAAACTGTATTCCATATGGGCATCAATAGTCCATAAATGGTAGACATAAATAAACAAATTTCCAAATGGGAAATAGCATTGTGTATGTGGTAGAGTTGAACAACAAATTACTAAATGGGAAACAATAATCTATAGATGGAAGAATTATACAAAATAAACACCAAATGGATTTGGGATTTAATTAGTTCTAGTGGGACAACTTGTTTACTACTCAATTTTTATTTGGCAGAATGATTGGGATGTTGATTAAAACCATTTTTGTGTTATTTTTTAGAGAAATATTGTTCACATTTTGTTCATATAGATGACCATTTGACCAGGCATAGGAGACATATATCCATTTGCATCATTGATTGGCATTTGATTGAGTTGTTACGGATTTTCAGGGATGTCTCAAACTTTTATTTGATTCACTTCTCTTGATTTTTAGTGAACAAATAATTTTTAAACAGTGGGATTTTGGAGATTATATCAGTTTCAACATCCATATTTGGGGGTTTTTCAAGTAGATCTTCATTTAGTCTTAGCTCATGAGTTTCACCATGAGTACTTGGAGATGATACCAATCATGACTGCTTTGTTGGTATAACTATTCAGACTTATAATTTAGAGGGAGGAATGTTATCCTATGACACCCTATACAATCATGAATTCCTACACCACCTTGATGTATTTCACATTATGGGATATATTTTTTATTTTGAGTGTGTTCTAGATCCTACTTTGCCTCCTCCTTGTAATATCTCTTGATGAGATGTTGTTGTGAGAGAAAATCAAGTTTAAGAGGTGGATTCATTCATGTATTATCTATTTGTGTCATTGGAATGAATGCAATATGTAGAATATGGCTTGAAAACTTTTCTGACAAATTTCTTATGTCTTATCCTATTATTTGTTTCTTAAAAAATGTTAGTATGTTCATTCCAGGACTTGCCTCGAACACAATTTTACTTTAATATTATGTTTTTTCTTAAATTCAATCACAAATTAATAGAAGTATTTAACAGTGGGTTGACGAATTTGATGGACAAAATAATGGCAATAGGGTGTGAAGGAACATGCACACGTTCTTAAAAATGCACATGAATTCCTAATCCTATAGCCTGAGTGTTCACTGATATACCACATGCAATTTATGAAATGGATTTTTTAGGAATGTGCATGCATTCTTGTTTTGAGCATCCACACTCTCAGGAATGTGTGTGCTTTCCTGACTAGAAGCATGCACATGCTTTAGGAATGTGCATGTGTTACTAGAGCATGTGCATTTTATTACTAACACAAAATCTACGTGAAGTGACCTCATATGACCCCATATGAATTATGAAACCATGGACTGAAATACCATGCACCAAAACACCTCCAAAAGAGAAAATTGTGTGTTTAAAAACTGTCAAAAATTGATGCAAAAAACCCGTAATGCCCTCCTTACTTCCATATCACTGTACAATACATGGGGCCAATCATGAAAATAATATAACACAAACCCAACACCACCCATGGACCACGGACAATGGGGTCATGGTAAATACATGTGTTTATAGTTTCCACAACCCTAGGACACATATCGATAATTCAAAACCACCTAGTCAGACTAACATTTGTAACCATAGGGAAAGGCCATAATCAACACTTTCAACTCATGCATCTAGGGCCACAAAAAACACCTTGAACTCATGCATTTAAGGCCAGAAAAAACACCTTGAACTCATGCATCCAGGGCCATAAACAACACCCTGATCCCACATGCATGACCTCTCAAGTTTATTATTTACCTCTTATTGGGGTTATTGGCACCATTAGGGGG
>SNQJ01S0077821.1:74325-84554 GCA_010110895.2 Picea sitchensis | reverse complement strand
AGAGGAAAGGAATGTGTGTGAGAGAGAGGTGGAGAATGAAATAGAGAGAGAGAAAGAGAGAGGGAGGGGGTAGAGAGAGATAGAGTTAGTGAGAGAGAGAGGTAAACATAGTGAAAGAGAGAGAAGGAAGAGTAAGGGAGAGGGAGAGAGATGGAAATAAGGAGAGAGAGGAAAGGGTGGGCAATGGTAGAGAGAGAGAGAGAGAGAGAGAGAGAGAGAGAGAGAGAGGCCAAAGATGATTTTAGGGGATAAATTTCACCAATGGGTTAATTTTCCATGGTTTTTCACAAAAATAGATTCACCAATTTCCATACTTTCTATAAATTATTCACCAAAATTCCATAGAATAAAATTATTTTACCTCAAAAATAGCCAAAATTTTATAGAAACTACATAAAATCCTTAGAAATTTGGATTTTTTTTTAAAACTATTGCCAAACATTTTACATTTTTCATATTAAGAACTAGTAATAGTAGCCTATGTTTCTACATTTTAATATAAATTTCCATTCTTAAAATTATCCTTGTAGGAGGCTTGAGGCCTGATTTTCCTCCCCCAACCATGTTCCAGGTAACAATACTCATAGGTAGAGTTTAAAATTTTATAATGGTGCCCATATCCCAGCAAGGAGGGAGATGAAACTCTCAATACATTATGTGTGGTGGTTAAAGGAATTGTTTTTGGATTTAGATGCATGTAAGACTACTTTAGGTCCTAATGCTTGATTTTCCTCCTTTGACCATGTCTAAAACCATGCAACCCATAGTTGGCACTTGAAACCTTCTAATGGTGTCTATATTGCAACTTGAAAGGAAAAATACCCCACAGAGAGATCATTTATGGTGGTTCAAGGACTCATTGATGATTCTTGACCCTTGCCAGCTAATGCTTAGGCCTAATGGGATGGTTTCATCACTTGATCTTGGTCCAAGTCTTCATACCGATACCTAATTCTCCAAAAACCATACACAATTTTAATGATGGAAATTTATCTCAAACTATAGAAATTCTTGATGCATGGTAGCTTGAGATAGGTATTTCCCCATAGGTATATGTGTCTAGACGTGTGTAAATCATCCAAAGCCTTATATCCTTGAATTCACTTTAATTCAAGGAATCATTAGAGTAAAGTGATTTAATTAATTAATTAATTAATTGAATTAATTGAGTTATTTAAGGAAATGCTAAAAGTTATAATTTTAATTTTATCCATTGATCTCAACTAAGGTGAAAAGTAATCTCAATTGTCAATCACTTTGGATATTAGGGTTAAGTTATAACTCAAGATTATAAAACCAAGGATAGGGTAAAGGCGAAGACACTTGAAACAAAGAGGGTTGGATCAAGAAGGACTATGATTCAATGAGATATTTGATAGGTTGAGAGGGACTTCCATCTAGAGATTAGGTCAAGGAGAAGAGAGAACAGAGGTAGTCACAAGTGGGTTTCAGTTAGGCGAAGCCACATGAAAGGGTTGTGTTGTATATTCTTTACAATGATATACGTGGGTACTAGTGGGGATAGGTGTGTACACATGGATGTGAAGAAGGATAGGTGCATATACCTCGAAAAGTGTGTAGATCTAGTTTTTACAACAGATCAAATTTTCCCATCTTTGTCTGTAGTTGTACTTATCTTAGTGGGCCACTATCCCTGTTACGAGAGCCCTGATTTTAGAATAATAAAATCATTCGATATACTATTTTTCCTTCCGGGGTTTTTCTATGGGTATCTATGAAAACATATTGGTGATATGTATGCATGATTTGGTTTCAAGTTTTTCTTCTGCTAGATTTATTTGAGTTGAATATTTTAGCAGTGTATTTTGTTTTGTGAGCTACTAATCTGATTCACAATATTGAAATCACTAGATAAAAAGATACCTATGGGCTAGAGTAAGGGGTTTTCAACATGGTATCATAGTGCATGATCTGAACGGAAACTAGATCTCAAATCCATAGTATTTGATAGTAGATATATCATATATGCAAGATATATTTTCATATCCATAACTTGTAGGAAGAAATCGAAGGAGAAATTTCAAGGAAACAAACATACTGAAGAAAAACTAGGGTTTTGTAGGTTTACAAAGTTGTACACAGGTTATAGAAGGGATAAGCATGTACATACACAAGTCTCTTTGGACATATGTGTGTATACATGGGTTTCAGTTAGTGCAGGAGCACACATACGCGGGCTCTAGTGGTGATAGGAACGTACATGTCAGTACATGTCAATACATGGGTCTTTTTCTCCAACAGGTTGTTTCCATGGCCATTTATCATCTCTTAGGGATGGAAATATAAATATTGAGAGTTGAGTACAAATTGGATGGAGCATCCAAATTTCTATATTGGAAAGAAAGAGTAACTTTGGCATTAAATATGTACGACCTTTGGGAGTTTTTGGACAAAGTATTTTCTTCACCGACAGATCCTACAACTTTAGATGCTCACAACAAGGAGATCAAATCAAAGAGGACCATATTGGATTTAGTAAAGGATAATATATATCCTCACCTATCCAAGAAGAATATGTCCAAAGAGATGTTTGATGCCTTGGTAGATTTATTCCAGAGAACTCACATGAATAGGAAGATGGTATTAAGAAATAGACTTAGATCAGTGTGAATATCTATATATGATAATGTTACCATCTATTTCATGAGGATCACATAGGTGCATTATCATATTTCATCCATAAGGGAGAAAATGAAGGGTGTAGATCTCGTGAATGTGGCATTGAATGGTCTTCCCAATTCTTGGGAACCATTTGACAAGGGAGTATGCGCTCGGGAGAAACTCCCATATTAGAAAATCCTTTTGGATGATTGCATCCATAAAGAGATTTGGGAGGAGTATAAGGGAAGAAAGAAAGGAAGTAGTGAGTAGTACTTGGATCTTTCAAGTGGGAGAAATAAGGGAAAATGAAAGAGCTCTAGAAAGAAGGGTAATAGTGATGGAGGATCATCACAACCAGGGAAGACTAATGACTTGAGTAAAATCAACTGCTTCTCATTTCATAAGGATGGAAATTATACATCTTAGTGTACAAACAAGAATAAGGGTAAATAAAATATGCATAAAGCATAATCAACAAAGACACAACTTGATTAATTTGCAATGAAGTTTGAGAAGGATTACTAACGGGTTTCTTGCCTTTCTACTAGCACAACTATGAGGAGTGTGTGATTCTTGGACAATGGTGCATATCGTCATATGATAGAAGAACATGATATATTTAAAAATCTTATGGAGAGGGACTCATATTTTCATGTCCATCTTGGTGATGATGCCAATCATGTAATGAAGGGAGATGGGGAAATTACATTCTATCTTGAGTTAGGAGGTTCGTTTGATGCCAAGCATGTGCTTTACGTACCAGGTTTGAAGAATATTTTTATCTCAGTATCAACTATGGAGGTCAGGGTTTTTACTGTCACTTTTCAGAGAGGGAAGGTTCAAATACATCCATAAAAATATAGCTCAAATAGCACAATGATCATTGGAATTAGAGAGGGAACTTTATACATGTTGCAAGGAAAGCTTGTTCAGGATTTAATACACAAAAGTGATATCCTATGTGATTTTTGGAACAGGAGGTTGGGACACCTACACTATAAAGGATTTTTCAATTATGAGGGGGACTGTTAAAGGTCTTCCAGCGTTAAGTATTTAGTAGTAGTGAGTGTGCAAAGGGTGTGCACTTGGAAATATTTCCAAGGATGCTTTTCCGAGAATCAAGAGTAGGTCCAAGGGGATCATGGATATTATACATTCATATGTGAGTGGGCCAATGTCAGTAGAATTAGTATAGGTATTTTCATACTATGTGACATTTATTGATGACTATTCCAAGAAAACATAGATCTTCTTTAAGAAGACCAATGGGGAGGGATTCAGTTTGGTTTCAGGAGTTTACACCTCAACTAGAGAACCAAACATGTAAGAAGATGAAGGTATTGAGGTTGGATAATGGAGAAGAGAACACCTATAATGAATTCAAGGATTTCTACAAGGATGTAGGGATCAAGAGGGAGTTGACAGTCTCATACAACCCTCGGTGAAATGGAGTTATGGAGAGAAATAATCGATCCATCATCATTTCTTCCAAGGCTATGATACATGACCAACAATTTCCTATGTTTATGTGGGAATATGCAAGGAAAATGGTGCTATATATGTAGAACAACCGTCCTCATAGGAGATTGGGGGACAAGTCTCTAGAGGAGGAATTGTTTGGAGTGAATATGGAGATGGGACAATTGAGGATATTTGATTTTCTAGTTTACATCCATGTTCCTGTGGAGAAGAGGAAAAAGATGGAGCCTTTAGGACAAAAGACTATACTTGTGGGGTACAGTGAGACTTCAAATGCTTACAGGATATTCATTCCACCACAGAGGAAGACAATTGAGAGAATAGATATTAAGTTCAAGGAGAACTTGGAATCTAGGAGATCACAAGAGACATCAACAATGACAGAGAATGAGGAGAACTGGGCTTTGAAGGATGATAAATAGTAAAAATTTCATAATTAAGGTGGTGAGGAGAGTTATCCTCTTCTAGTCCTATCAGGAGACCCAAGTGACCATTACATACATTGAATGACGATGGTGAGGCTCCTAGGAGTGTGATCAAAGAGCGTATGCCTCCCAAGAATGGTGCTTATGAGTAGAATCATTGATGTTGGGCATTCCTATTTTGAGGAAGCAACACATCAATAGGTATGGAGGGATGTCATGGTAGAAGAGTACACCTATATTATGAGGAATGATGTTTGGGACATAGTGTCGAGACTAGAGGAGAAGTCAGTTGTGAGCCCCAGGTGGCTCTACAAGATAAAACATGCTACAAATGGTAGCATCAAGAAGTTCAAGGCTAGGTTTGTGGCAAGAGGATTGTTCCAAAAAGAGGGAGTGGACTATGAGGAAAAATTTGTTGAAATCTCTAGGTATGCTTCTATTTGAGATGTTATTTCTATTTTTTAAGTTATGAGGTGGAGGATACATCATATGGATGTGAAAACAACGTTCCCCAACAATATCATTGAGGAGGAAGTATACATAGAGGAACCTCAGGGCTTTGAGGTACACAAGAGGGATTCACATGAGTGCAGGATTAATAAATCCTTATACATACTCAAACAAGAACCCCAGGTGTGTTATTCCAGGATTGAAGGATACTTGAAGAGTATGGGATTTACCAAGATTGATGCAGATCCTAACTTGTACTTCATACTTCTTGGGGAAAATCCACTCATCTTGATTATATAGGTTGATGATTTGTTTCTCATAGGTGAAAAGGAGCTTGTTGCTTGGTGAAAATAATATTTGGCTAGTGAGTTATAGATGAAGTACATTGGATTTATGAATTATTTCTTAGGGTTATGGGTATGGTAGGTATCACAAGATATATTCCTTAGACAAGGGAAGTACACAGTTGAGATCTTTCGGAGATTCAGGATAAAGTATTATAGACCAATGGTTACACTTATGATTACCAATATGAATAAGATGGTGAATTGAAATTCATAGTTGGCGGATCCCAGGATATACAAGTAATTGATAACATCCTTGATGTATTTTGTGAACACCAGACTAGATATTTTTATTTTTTTCTGTGAACACCTTGAGTTAGTTCATGGTGGAGTCGAGGAAGGTGCATTGGATAGGAGTGAAACATGTTCTCAGGGACTTGAGAGGTATAGTGGAGCATGGATTGAGATATCTTGGAGGAGATGGAGTGGAGTTGCAAGGATTTTCAAACTTAGATTGGGAAGGGAGTGAAGTAGACAGAAAAATCACCTTGGGGTGATTCTTCAGCTTAGGATCAGTAGTGATTACTTGATTCAGTAGGAGGTGTTGGGGTCCTATAATCATAGGTAACTCGATTCTTCGGTTTTTGATTTGGCATCGCTCCTATGATGAAGACATCTAGCTCAGTTGATTCCATTTTCCCCTCCATCATTTTCGCCCGATCCTTCATCACCCTACTGCATCCTTCATCCACCTCTGCGCCCTCACTCCCTTGCACATTTATCCCATTGACTACATCTCGCCTACCACTCATCCTTGCATAAACAAACTTAGGATAATAAATTATTGGTTAGTCTAATAAGTTAATTGATAATAAATAAAGGATTAGATTAATTAATAATGTTAGTAGTTAGTAAATAGGTCAATAAAGTTAATGTAATTAGACTAATAAGATAGGTTAGTCTTGTTACTAATTAATTAATTATTAATTAATTAAATTAGTAATTATGTTAGTATATTAGAATTAAATGTTAATTATGAAATAAAAAATAAAAACATATATTAAAATATATAATAAAAACATACATTAATAAAAAAAAAATTATTAAATACAAAATATAATTAAAATAAAATAACAATTAATAAACAAAACAAATAGTAAAAACAAACATTAAACGAAAAGAAAAAAAACAAAATACGAATATAACATAAAGAAACGAATTAAAAAACAAAACTAAAATAAACAAAAACAAAACAAAACTAAAATAAAAAGAAATATTAAAAAAAGAAGTAAAACATAAATAAACACAAACACCTAAAACATATAAAATAAACAAAAATTAAAAACTTACCTTTTCCCCCCGTACAACTCGGACCTCCCCTCCCTCACGTCACATCACCTCAAGGGGGTCCGAGTTAGTGGTATTGTGCAGGACGGGTGTCACCATATGGTGAAATCAGACCTCCCACTCCCAATACCACTTACCACCTTAGGGGGGTTCGAGTAAACAACCTTCCACTCCAAAACCGCCCTCCCAAAATTTTTAAACCGTGTTTTTTGACTGTTCAACACGTCGATTTCCGAAGCATATTCTGGGAAAATGGAAACGAATTTTAAAAACCCAAGAGAGGTTTTTGTTCAGAAGGGGCTGAAAAACAAAAACCTCTCCCATATTTTTCACAGGTGCTAGAATTTGGGAGAATCAAAGCCATTGTCGAGACCCATTTTTTCAGTTTTTTGTTTTTCCTGTTACAGTCCTGATTTTGCGGGAGTTGTTTGGATGAGCTAGAGACGAAATTGGAGAAAATGGAGGTTTTTTCTCTAGAAAAAATCATCTACAATAACCTCCTTCATATTTTTCACAAGTTTCTCCGTTGAAGAGAAACAAATGTCTGAGTTGACCCTTTTTTTGCACCAGTTCGGCTCGTCTTTCATGGCAGACAGTTCTAGATTTTTGGGGATTTGTTGCTATTTTTGGCCGAGGTGGTTGAACTTGATCTCCTGAGTCTAGGAGATTCCTTTTTGTATTTTTTAATGAGTCAAAGTGCACAAGGGATCAATTAGGGACCATGATTTGCTTTGTATCAGAGCTCACAGAGCCTTCTATTTTTCATCAATCCAATAATACAGTCACAACAGTTATAGGATTCATGTGTCAATCTTGGTGGTGATATTTTTCTTATTCACTGTAATTTGTTTCCATTGTTTTTATTAAGTTATTCATACTCTGAATTATGCGAAGAAGTTCGAAGAATATAATTTGTTGAAACATACACTCTGCTCCTGGCTTTGACATAATTGTCAATGTTTTCTGCTCAATGGTTAATTTCAGGATTCTTGATTGCCCTATTGTTGCATGGTACTCTCATCTTCTCCTCCAAATCCAAAATCAGAATCAAATAATCCAACAAGAGTGCCTACCTTGCCCTGCAAGGCTGTCTGTAGAACTTGTTTTTTATTGAACTTCATATTGTGACTCCATTGCCCATGGTTCCTCTTCTCTGCACCTACAGAACTAAAAAAACAAATCCTATTCTACATAACTAGCCTAATATTGAAATCCAAACAAATTTATATCAGACAGAGAGATCTCTCTCTGATTCACAAAGGGCTAGATCCAAGACTCCAAGTGGTTTTGATGTTGCCTCTGTGACTGCCTCCACAGCCTTGGGAAAATTAAAGAGTGCTAACAGGAGGTAGACTTATGTAGCACTTAGTTCAGTAGAGGCATATTATATGGCAACAATTATCTCTAGTTGTGAATCCACTTGGCTTCGATAATTTCTTACAGGTTTATTTGATCAATATTTGGAGCCTACAATGATATATTGTGATAATCAGAGTTGTATCGAACTCTCAGAGAATCTAGTATTCCATGAAAGGTCCAAGACTATTGATATTAGATACAAATTCATTCGTGATAGGGTCAAGAAGAATGTAATGATTATTCAATATATTTCCACAGATGAGCAGGTTGTATATATTTTCACCAAACCCTTGGAGAAAGTGAAGTTTGTGTTTTTTAGAGACAAATTTGGAGTGGTGCAGAATACCTTCCGCACTAAGAGGGATTTTTAATGCATGGTATCATCGGATAGGTATTTCCACACATATCTATGTGTCTAGATGTGTGGAAATAGTCCAAATATTTCTATCCTTTAATTTACTTTAACTAAATGAATTATTAGAGTAAAGTTATTTAATTAATTAATGAATTGAATTAATTAAGTTATTTAAGGAAATGCTAAAAGTTACCATTTTAATTTTATCCATTGATATCAAGTGAGGTGATAAGTAATCTGAACCGTCAATCACTTTTCATATTAAGGTTAAGTTATAACTCAAGCTTATAAAAGCAAGGTTAGGGTAAAGGATAATACACTTAACACAGAGAGAATTGGATCATGAAGTATTGTGATTCAAAGGTATCTTTCAAAGATATCTTGGATAGGTGGATAAGGACTTCAATCTAGAGATCATGTTAAGGAGAAGAGACAACAAAGGAATTGCAAGTGGGTTTTAGTCAGGCGAAGCCACAGGAAATGGGTGTGATATACAGTCTTTCCATTCATTTACGTGGGTCTTAGTGGGAACAAGAGTGTATACGAAGGTGTGTAGAAAGACAAGTGTGTATACCTTGAAACATGTGGAGATATGGGTCATACAACAGATCAATATTTTCCAGGTTTGTATATAGTTGTACTTCTCTCAGTGGGTCATTATCCATGTTATGGGAGCCCTTATTTTAGCATAATAAATTCATTCTCAATGTTAGTTTCACCTCTAGGGTTTTTCTAGGGGTATCTACCAAAAAATATTGGTGTTTATGTGTGCATGATTTGGTTTCCAGTTTTACTTCCACTAGATTTATTTTAGTAGTATATTTTTGTTTTGTGAGCTGCTAATACGATTTAGAGTAAGGAAATCACTAGATAACAAGATACCTAGGGGTTGGAGTAAGGGGTTTTGAACAAAAAATTTAGCAAATATTATTAGTTGGAACATCCCACTCTTGCACACTGAGCGAATTTATTCTTTGAGGACACTTTCTCGCAAGTGATCCAGATTTTATGTTATTAAACCATTTATTTTGATTATGAGGCATTATGGGTTGATGAATTGTGGTTTTACTGCATTGACATAGACATGTACTATTGACTCAGTTTTACTGAGTGTGCAGGATCTTGGACCTTGAGGATGCAGAGGCATTGATGGAACACCTTGGACTCTGGATCGAGTCAGGGAGTGTACCATTAGGGTTTTATTATATTATAGGTGATATTAGTGCTTCTGATTAGATGATATGATATGGATATATTCAGACATGATTCGTTGATGATGCAGGTTGACAATAGCTTACCGAAGAGACTGACATGTGGAGTAAAGGGGTCATGCATGACTACCATAGAAGTTGAGGGAGAGGTGTGGATAGCAGCTATGCCACAGCCTACTAGCACTCCCACCGTGACTCGAACTGTAGGTTAACGTTTACCTAGTTCAAGAGGACCCACGATGTCGTAAGGGCAGACTATGAAATTCGCTCACGATGATTCTAAGGGGCACACAATAAGGTGGGGGACTTATTCCTTAGAGGTCCTTAGTCTCCCATAAGTTCACCCGACGGAGTATTGACTCCAGGGGTTTTTGATGTCTACCAAGTCAGTCAAGAGATGAGTGGCACCCTTGGAGCATGTGGTGTGTCCTGAAGGACACGTTGTGCAAGAAAAATGGAAAGAGGTGAGTGGCACCGTTGGATCACGTAGTGCGTCCTGAAGGGCACACCGCGCAAGAGAAACAGATGAGGCGAGTGGCACCCTTGGAGCACCTAGTGCATCCTGAAGGGCACGTCATGTTGTTGATGATAAATGAATGAACCGAGATGGCCTTGATACTAATAATGTGATAAGAATATTTTTAAACAAATTCCCTAATAAAATGTCACCCTGCACAAAAATTGAGGTCTAGGTCTA